>JARJCM010000302.1:0-127151 GCA_029233265.1 Mycena alexandri | reverse complement strand
GACGAGCCGGGTCCATTCGTGGTCTAGGCTTGCCTAGCTGGCCAACTATCTGACCATCTCGACAGCCAAGCCGGGTATAATTGCCTTTCTCAGCGTGCTAGTCTGCACCCGAGCAACTCTCCATGTGCAACTCCACTCCGGAACTACTATTCCCGGTGCAGCTTGCTCATAATCACGCCATTCCACCCCGCTATCTTACGGACTGAACATCCTAGCGTTCATCCACTGCTCCATCTCAACATGAATTCACTGTTTCCGCTATTTGTCTTCGTTAGGCTCTTTGGATCGCGTCGCGTCCATCACCTGACCTGCTGGTGGGTATACTCCTATGCCCCTATGGTTGGTCCCTTCGCATTGTCTCAGCTAGCGCCACTTCGACCGCTACTGTATCGACTTCAGCAGGGTATGTCCAGCTGCTATGGTACTAGCCGCCTTCCTACACCCGCTAGCTCGCTCGTGCTCGTTCCTACTCTGCGCTAGCTCCGACCAAAGCTCCGTCTGTGCAGTCGTTGGTCCTCGTTCATAGAATCCTTGACACTCTGAGGTACTAGACCTGTATGTTTATCTCCTTGATGCGTGTATTCGCCTAGTGTAACGCTTGTAAACCGCGCCTAGCACTATAACTCGTACTACAGCCAGCAGCCGGAGCTCACTCTGACTCTCCTTTGTACCACCGAACAGAGTTCCCATTGCTAGTTTGTAGCCCTGAGAAGCTAGTAATGTACCTAATAGAAGCTAGCAGACTTCGTCATGCGCTAGCTCTAAAAAGCGCAAAATGTAGCTAGATGGCAGCACA
Source organism: Mycena alexandri (assembly GCA_029233265.1). Classification (NCBI taxonomy): domain Eukaryota; kingdom Fungi; phylum Basidiomycota; class Agaricomycetes; order Agaricales; family Mycenaceae; genus Mycena; species Mycena alexandri. The sequence goes on along the minus strand of JARJCM010000302.1, from coordinate 126,355 downwards.
TTGCAAACGCGCCGTTTCAACGTGTTCGCGGACAGACGCGTAAAGCCATCAAATCAACCCCTGATGAGCCCTACCGCGTCGGTTTACGCGAACCTCGTCGAGGATCACCAGTACGAGATCCCGCGAACCAAAGAAGCGGACGATGCCGAGCGCGAGCTCGACCGGGCTAAGGAGTTCCTGAAGGGCAAAACGCGTCCCGAGGGGATGACCGCCCAGGACTACGAGAGATTTGTCCGCCGAACTCGGAATTACTTCCTCTTGGACGGTTCCCTTTGGAGAAAGGATTCTACGGGCGAGCACAAGCTGGTTCTCCCACGCGAGCGAAGGATATCGGTGCTGAAACAGGTGCACGACAACTTGGGACACAAGGGATACTGGATCGTACGGCGGCGTCTGTTGGACCGGTTCTGGTGGCCATTGATGGATCGAGACCTTAAGTGGTACTTGAAAACCTGCCACGAGTGCCAACTCCGCACCACTGCCCAGATTAACATCCCGCCATCGGTAGCGATGCCCCTGCCGCTCTTCTACAAATTCCACGCGGATACCATGCCGCTCCCGAAATCAGGACGATACAGATATTTGGCACAGGCACGCTGCTCGTTGTCTTCCTGGCCGGAATGGCGTATGCTCGAAGAAGAGTCAGCCTACACGCTCGGATGCTTCATTTTCGAGGAGATTCTGTGCCGTTGGGGCGCAGTAATGGAGGTCGTCACGGACAACGGTGCCCCCTGGATAAAAGCCGTTGATTGGCTGAGCAAACGATATGGAATCAACCACATTCGGATTTCAGGATATAACTCCCGAGCCAACGGACCAGTCGAGAGGCGTCATTACGATGTCCGCGAGGCGATTTCCAAGGCATGCGAAGGAAACCTCGAGCTCTGGACCGAACGGATCTTCCATGTTTTCTGGGCTGAACGAGTCTCCATCCAGAAGTCCACGGGGTATTCCCCGTACTACCCTCGTCCACGGAGTCGAGCCGCTATTCCCCTTCGACATAGTCGAGGCCACTTATATGGTGAAGGTCACCGGGGAGAAACTCAGCACCGAGGAATTGATCGCCATGCGAGCACTCCAGCTCATGAAACGACCCGAGGATTTGCTTGCGCTCCGAACCAAGGTGTTCGAGGCGCGCGTCGCATTGGTCAGACAGTGGGAAAAGGACAATCTCAAGAAAATTATCGACTACGACTTCGTCCCAGGCACTCTTGTCCTTTTACGGAACTCCTCCATCGAAAACGAGTACTCGAGGAAAGCCAAACCTCGATACGTCGGACCCATGGTTGTCGTGGAAAAGAGATCCGACTCCTCGTACATCATCGCGGAGCTCGATGGTTCGATATCGAAAAATACGACGGCGGCGTTCAGGCTGATTCCGTATTTCCCTCGGTCGAAACTTCGAATCCCCATCACGAAATTCATCGAGAAACCCCCGCCGAAAAAGAGGAACGAGGAGGAACCCAAGTGGGGTGATACGGGGAAGCACTGGTTCGAAGGACAATCAGCGGAGCCATAAGAAGGGGACGGACACGGACGAATACGCAACGGACAAGACTCGGAACTCATATTATGCTTCACCTGTAACATCTCATGTTTTTGGTTCAATTAAACTCATTTCCCAAAACAAAGAGGCATAATATGAGTTCTGAGGATCAAGCCAACGTCCACCAAAGTCCTCCCTTCGTCCTGGCCTTCGAAAGCGCCCAAAAGTTCATTCTCCGAGAACTCGTAACGGGCGCCATTCCATTCATTATCCATTCTTTACGACCGAATCTTCAAAGCAAAGCTTCCCAGGAACGACGCGCGTATCTGGCTCGAGACTAACGACCCGCGAGCGCCGTCCGACGACTCGTAAAGGGCAAGTCGCGCTCTCTAGAGAATGCGTGGCGACCGGACTTCAAAGCAAAGCTCCCTAGGAACGCTCTATAATATTCGGAGCCTCGTTCCAGGCATCGGCCTTACGAGCGACCAGCACTCACGGCTATTCCGACATCTCGTGAATACGCATGATCTAGCCTCCGAACCTTCAGCATCACTTCTCTTGCCACGTAATCAACCGAGTCGCGTCCATTCTCCCCAAATAGGAAATTTCCCGACTTGGATAAAAATAACCGCCGAAACAAATTCATTTCTCGAAAAACCGACGACTCGTAACGAAGACTTAGTTCATGACATTCACGAAACAGGCAGGCGCGTATTGATTCAACTAATTATATTACATTTTAGCCCACTTTGGGGCACGCGCGTATACGAAAACTACGAAAAAACGAGACGCGACAGCGATAGCAAAAGCAAAAACAAAAATAAAGCAAATTTGGGCGGGTTTTCGCGTCCTAATCCACTCAGCCGCCGCCTGGGGACTCCGGACATAAATTCAATTGCAAAGGGGCTCAGCCGCCCGACCGCTGGCGCTGAACCCCACTCAGACCTTCTCCCCCGAATCCGACTCGCCGCCCACCCGCAGGGTCCCGCTCTCGAACACTACCCCCCCAGCAACCTCTGATGCGCCTCCCGCCGACTCGTCCAACACGATTCCGGGTGCCGGGTCGTCCAAGTCCATTGCCGTAGACGGCTCGGGAGAGCTCGGTCTTGGAGGGGTTGGTCGACGCGGCGGAGGACCCTCTGGCAAGGGAGGCGGCGAGGCTTCGGGCACGCGGGGTGGCTCGTCGAAGAGGAGAGGAGGGCCAGGCGGTCCGAAGAAAATCGAAGCGTCGCCCGGAGGCAACGCAGGACCACTCCGAGGCGGAGTCGCGCTGTGGAACCGAGTGCCGTGGAACGCGAGCGACGCGTCGACATTGACACGGGATGCGAAAGGTCCGCGCACGGGGAGACCGTCCCGACCGGGATTCCTGCCGGTGTTCTCGAGGCGCCGGTGGCGCGACCCGGGTTCCCCAGCTGCAAAAATAAAAAGAAGTTAAACGTCGGAAAGTAAAAAGGAAAAACAAAAACGCCACATACTCGACTGGTATCCACTCTCGTCGGGGGGCAACTCGTTCCCGCCGCCCTCCTCGTCGACCAGCTGGTCGCGCTCCTCATCCTCCACCATCCCCGCCGCCGACTCGCCCTGCCACCCCGGAATACGAGACGAGCTCCCGTTGGCGGTCTCGTTTCGGTACAAGTCTTGACCCGGGTATCTCGCCATTAATTCCCCGATCTCCGCCTGCCCGAACGAGTACCCGGCGGGGTGCCCCTCGTACGTCGAGAGATTCGGTACGAGGCTCCCCTCGGGGACTCGCGACGCGCCGCCCGCGAACCCCTCGAATTCGATCCGCATGTCCCCCAAGGGAGGCTTGTCCTGCGCGTACGAATATCGAGCCTCTGGATGGGCCGCCTGGTGAACCCGCTGCTCAATTGCGCCCCCGAGCTCGCGCGCCGCGTCGAAAACCTTGGAGACCGTGGACTCGAGCGCCTGGACAAGTCGGGCCGTCACGTCTACGGAGCGCTGATTGTTGGGGAGCAGGACCAGGTGCTCAGAGTCGCCGAACTGGGCGCCCAAGTACGGCACAAAGGCCGGCGGATGGACCCCGGGAAGCTGGAGAGTCGCACCGTGCGCGAGGGACGGGATGGCATTGGTGAACGCAACTTCGCCCGAGTTCCCGGAACGCCCGGGGCCTTGATTGAGCAACATCGCGCGGGCGAGGAAGCGCTTGGTGATGTCGAGACCAGTGGTGGCGTTGGCCAACTCGACGAGCGCGTCGAATTGCATGTCGGCCCAGATCAGGTTGACGACTGGAAGCGCCTCGGCTGGAAACGAAACCGACGATATTAGCCAAGCTCCCTAGGATTACCATAACAGGATTCTAACTTACTGGTTTCGGTCCAGTCGAATAACTCCGTCGACGGGCGGCACGCGTGGGTCCCGTGGATGCAATGGGTACAATTGCCGGTCGGGACGTTCTCCCCGTAGCGCGGGCGAATGCACACGAGCCCCTTGTTGAAGCAGGATTGGCACCCCTAGGAATTTGTTAGCCAAAAATATTCAAACCAAGGAAAAAAGAAAACCCGGACTCACCTTGCCCCGCGTAAAAACGACGTGATATGGCAGCAACGCGCACTCGACGCGGTATCCCTCCAAACCCTTCGCGAGCTTCATCGACAGCGCCGTTTTCGTCGGCGTCCACCCGTGCGTGGTAATTGCCCTGCCACGCTGCGACTCTGGCATTGGGCCGGAGAAGGGGTCGTTCTCGCGGTGCCACCGAGCCTCGTCGTAGGTATTTCCCGTCGCCCCGGACTCCCCCTTCGCCCCGCGCCCAGCCACGACCTCCGGGCTGTCAAGTTTCCGCCCTTTCCCCTTGTTACGGGTACTCGGAATCGGTGTCTCGCTCGCCTCCCGCTCGGATTCCCCTTCACCCTCGTCGTCCCCACGCCCCTCGTCGCCCTCCTGCTCCAAAAACGCGCCCCCACTCGACTCGTCAGCGACACGGTCGTCGACAAACGAGGAGCGGGAGCGGGAAGACGATGCAACGGGCGCCCCCGAGCCCGCGGATTTTGAGGCCGCGGCCGAGGCGCCCGCCGCGCGATCTTGAACAGGAGGAGGGGCGGGAGGAGCGCCAGATCGGCGCCCAGTAGACCGGGAGGGGACGACGGAGTTGACGAAGAAGTGGGCGTACTCGCCGATCGAGTTGAGCAGCCGGATGAGGTTGGCGTCGGCATTGCGGCGGGCGTCGTTGTACTCCGAAATCTGCCGCTGCCGGTCCTTCCATACCAGCGGGACGTTGGTGCGGTATCGCGCCTGCTTCTCCTCGTATTCCTTCAGCTCCGCCTGGTATTTCGACGTCCATTCCGCCCGCAGCTTCGCCTCGGTCTTGTCGTGCAACTCCCGGACCCCCGCGTGCGCCCTGTACACCTCTTCCATTTCCTCGGACGTGTGCGAATCCTTGAAGGCGGATTCGGGGATAACGGGAGCGGGCGTCGGGACGTACGGGCGCTGGACCGGTGGCTTGAGGCTTGCCATGGTATAGACGGGATGTGCCGGGTCGTCGGGGAGAGGCGTCAGGGGGATGAGGTACGGGCGCTGGTACCGAAGGACGTAGAGCGCGAGGTACGCCTCCGAGTACTCGTCGACCATCCGTTGGGGGTGCTCGTCAAACCCTGCGCACCACTTAGCGGCGGCGCTGGACCGCCAGGCCTTGGTGGGGAATAGTGCGGGGTCGGCATTTTCCAGGCGGGGGCGTTTCTCCAACGGCGGGTACCTCTGTTCCAGCACAGCGAGGTCGACTCGCGGGACAACGAGCCAGCGGCTAACAGTGGGCTTGGCGAAGCGAGCGCCCGGTGGAAGTTGGTCGACGAGCCCCAGGTAATCCGGCAGGTCGTAGTCGGCGAGGTCGATGGCACCCTCGGGAACGGGCGTCCCCTCGTCAGCATCCCCGTGGTCAGAGACTTCGCTCCGAACAGGGGGAGAGCTGCGGGAAGGCTTGGCCGACACGGACGACCTCGCCCCGAGTGGCGCGTCGTCGCCCGACGACTCAGAGCCGGAGTCGGACAGAACCTCCACAGGCGGGTCGAGCTTGAGGCGTTTCGGCGCTGGGGCGGATGTACTCACGCTAAGGGAACGGCGGCGGCGCTGGGCCTGCGAAGAATTGGCGGGGATGCCTGGCGGGTTCTTGGAACGCTCAGCACACGCGCCAACGACAGCCGGAAAAAAAAAAAAAAACTTACGCTATTTTTCTTACCCTTGGGACGAGCCTTGGGCGCCAAAACCTTCTTGCCAGAGATCGAGGACAATGTGTTGGGGTCCGGCATGTCGTCCTCGGGCGACGACTCCACGGCGGCGTAGCCACGCTTCTTGGGAATTGGTTCCACGGGCTCGTAATCGTCGTCGTCGCGACGATTACGAACTGTCGGCGCGGGGACGTCGCTGTCCGGGGAGAAACGAATAATGGCGGACGACGACGCGGCGGTTCTGCGAGACAACGACGGTTAGCTATCGCACCGAACCTGCTACGTCATCGGCCGTCCGTGCCACTCACGATTTGGGCGGCTTGGGCCTGCTTTGGGTCTTCGACGTGGCGCCCGTCGAGCTCTTGGTCGCCGCCGCCTGCCGGGTAATGCGCTTGTTGTCGGCCATGGAGAAAAGAGAGGATTGAGAAAGAGATCGACGAAGAATACGAGTGGGACGACAGGAGGAGGGGACAGAGGACGACGAGGAAAGAGGGAGAAGAGAGAAGGGACGAAGAAAATGGAAGCCAACAAACAAGCGCCCAAATCGCAGTTAAACTCACCAATTCGGCTATGTTTTGATGCCAACAGGCGGGACCCTGCACGCCTCGTGCCTGGGTTCTTCTCCCACGCTGCGGAATGCCCGGACACGTCGAACGACGCGTCGACTTGGAGGAGAACGAAGGGGGGGGAAGAGAAACGCGAAAGTATTGCCGAAAAAGGGGTTCTAATCAGGACTGTCAGAAACTTGATCGCCAGGTCACATGACCGGCTCGCCAAGGGAATCGCCCCGTTTGGACGTCCCACGACAACTCAGAAAACACCGAAAAAGGAAACCGACCACTCAGAATTTTGGAACCTCGACGACCCAGAACCGCCATCGAATATTGAAATCGTTATCGAATATTGCAATCGGAGTCCGGCGCCAGCCCACGTTTATCGACACAAGTTTATCGACGAAGCCACCGACTACAGAGACTCACAGGCCTATATTGTTAAAAACACGAAAAATTGCGCACAAGAAAACCCGACTGGATATCGACGGACTGATCACCCGACGAAGAAGGTCTTCCATCAGGAGAATAATCCTGCTACGAAATCTCGAAAATCATACTAATTAGGAAACGACGGTCACGAGACGGCCAAACTTACGAAAACATTCTTTTACGAAACAAGAGAGGAGGACGTGTGGAGACCTCCACACGTCATGCCGGGGGACGAAGAAAACTTACTCGCAAAATATCGAGACGAAACACCTTTCACACGACACGGGGGTAGCCAAGTACGAGTTTACGAGTACTCGGGAACAGCATACTACGACTACGTGGTGCTTTCCGAGTGCTCGGAAACCTCTGTTTCCTCCCTCGCCCCGCCCAAAACCGAAATCCCGAGCGACACCACAGCCTCCTGTCGCCACAGGACATTTTCTTTCACCTCCAATGATGCATACACCACGACGACTCGATCGCACTCCCCGAGTACTGAGAAATACTTCTCCCTCGTTCTGGAACGTCCACCTCGACGCCGCGATCACAATGACACCCCACACCCCGCGTTTTCATCTACACAGACATGATTTATTGCGCGGACTACGAAGAAAGGCTACTCGGACCCTCGCTATCCGACATAGAAATGAGGCTAGGCATCGAGCCGTGCGACGCCTCGCTCAGCACCTCCTCCTCTTGCTTCACGAAGAAATTCGTCCTCTCCAGCGGCGCCGATACATTATCCAGCCTGTTGGCCAGCGTTCGAAGGCTTTGCCGAGTCGGCCCCTTCTTCAGCACGATACGATGGACAGAGTCCACTGCGGCGACTATACCACACGCACGGGCGGCCAGCTCGTACTCCTCCGGCTGGGCAGTCATCGGGAAAGGCTTGCACTCGTGGTCCTCCTTGAAGCCGCACCCTACCGAGTGCTCGCGCCATCCACTCAGAATGCGATTAATTCGTGCGGTGTCGCCAATGGTATCGTCCTGGACGATCGGGTTATGGCCTTCGACCGTCGTACGGACGACGAAATTATTCGACACCCGGCTGTGGATATCGTACTGCGGGTAGTCCAGGTCGGGCGAGAGACCCTCCGACTTTTCCTTCAGGAAGGTCGTGAGTGCGGCACCAAGGAAAAACGACGCCTGGGCAACGGCCACGGCGCCCTCCGTTGTGTCCATATTGCGGCGGTCCATCGCAGGCACGACGTCCCTGTCCCCGTCGAAACTGATAACTCGGATGAGCACTAGGACTATGTGGAACATCCACGCCGACTCAGCGGGGATTGGCAACGGCTCGTACGAGATACGGAATTCGTTCTGGCGCACTTGCGACGCGTAGAACTGCGCGGCCATTGGGTTAACTCGACACTCCGAATGAATCGCCACCGTACTCACCATATGCGTAACGATCTCGTGGACCCGCGCTCGAATCTCGATAATATGCTCGCCAGGCATCGCTACAACCGTTCGATGGGCGTAGGCGTCTGGGAAGACGGCCATCATCACCAGGAACGTCTTGAAGCGCAGGTTCTCTAGGAGAAATGTGCGGAGTCCGCCGTCGGGGATGAAGAACCTGTTGGCGGGCCAGACGACATTGGTATCGACAAAGCGACAGTGTGCTGAGGCATCCATGCCTTGTTGTTGAGGTGGTTTGGGTTGTTGAAGTTTTTGGGTGTCGCCTTTTTATAGGTTTGATCGACCAGGGACGGTCGATGGTAAAGCTTCCTAGGAGGTGTGAGGCTTGTGTTCGCGCTGCACTGCTCACACCGCCTCATGGCCTGTCCGGACGAGACGCGACGGCTCGGAATTCCCACTCACTCAAGATTCGCCCAATTAGGAAACGACCTTGCCTCATTCGGATCTACTTCCAACAACTCGTTACTCGACGATCCCAGTGTTTACGACGACTCGTACGAGCACCGAACCCGGCCAGGATGGCAACCAGGCACGCCAGGCACACTCGGGCTTCGCGGGGAGACCTGACTACGCGCACCGTTGCGACTTACGGACTTGCGCCATTTCCGAGCCCCCATACAACGTTACAAACGACGCTTGAACGACCCTCGACGGCAGGATAGCCATGTCTGCGACCAAACGATCATTCCCCCACGTCCTATCCACCATTATAACCTATTCCACCACATTCTGACGACTCAGAACATCGCGAATCCCTTACGAACACTCGGAAACGGTGCTATTTCGGAATTTCAACACCTCTGAGTGCTCGTGAAGCTCAACGTCCGCGAATATCGGCAGTCTGGGAGCTCAGAAATGCCACGGAAGGTCGAAAGAGGCTCGAGGAGCATGTGGAACGAGGCTGTGGACGCCGACGGGACGGACAACGTGACTGGCTTGGAAAAGGTATAAAAGGTGTCGGACGAATCGAGGGTAGTCAGTCAATTACTTGTGGACTTTCGGATTCAGTTCCCAGTCAGCTACCACAAGGAGACAGTTCCAGTCGAGGACTCTAGTCCAACGCTGAGTTCTTATCCTGACCTTGTACCTCTATCCCCCAGTTACATCCTCGAGTTGACCACCAACGCGCTTGTTCGTCACCACCGCCAAGGGACATCGTCTCAAGGATTTGCCTTTCATTTATACATCCGAGAATACTGACTACAGGTTACCGGACACCGCCAACGTCCCTTCCAAGCACTCGTAAACCGCCTTCGCCCGTCCCGAGCACTCGGGTCTCGCACACACACACACACCTTCGACCTTCGACCAACACACACACTCGGATCCAACAAGGCAGACCACCTACAGCCTCACGTTCTATTAGGAACCAACTTTAAAGAGCCCTAGAGGACGAACCAGCCACTTTGTGATCCCACATATTCGCCTAGTGGCACCGCAGTCCTTATCACACCGCCTGGACTAAATTCCTGTTGAGTCAATATGAAAAGAGGAAAAACAGATGATGACAAGAGAAGTGAATGACCCAGTTGAACCTCAAACCGAATGAGGGTCTCCTGCTCATTTTTCGGCTTATCTCTATTTTCACTTTTGGCAGGTGCACTAACTACTGTGCTATTGGGCCATGATTTGAGGTTTAATACAACCTACATACTATAACCCAATTTGGGATGTTCTGCAGGGAGGCATGGGTCCGGTCATCATCAGTTCAGTAGAAACAAGCAGTGTGTTGTGCCTCATTGGGATTCGCCCTCCCCAGGAGACGTGGGTGGCTCACTTGAACACACACCCAATAAGGCAAAATCTCCCCATATGGGAAAAAGGTATCCAAATCTAAATAAATCAGTAGCAAAAATTACAAAAAGAAATCAAAGTCTTTTAGCTAAAGCAGAAAGAGCCAACTGAAGTACTGTAAATCAGAGGCACTTTCAGTGGCTTTGAATTTGTTGTAAATCAACCTGAGCTGAAAGGGTGGCTGAAAGAATCTTTTTCAATGATGCCTTCACCTGCATGGGATTTCTTTTGTTTCACCGGAAGTCAGCCAAAAAGAAAGGAAGTCTGTTGTTTGTTTCCTTTCTTTCAGCTGACTTCCGCTGAAAGAAAAGAAATACAATGCAGGTGAAAGCACAACTGAAAGTGATTATTTCACGCACCATTTCAGCTCGCGCAGATTTACAACAAACTCACAATCATTGAAAAGTGCCTTGGATTTACAGTACCTCAGTTGCCTCTTTCAGCCACAGCCAAAAGACTTCAAATTCATTTATTTTTTTGTCGTTCTGAATTATATACATTTGGATACACTTTTCCCATATGGGGAGATTTTGCCTTATTGGGTGTGACACCTTCAACTGCCGCCGATCAAACCTGCCGCCGTCGGAACAGCGCCACCCATCAAGCCGAGGACAAGCCGAGTTTGTTTTTATCCAACCAAGGATAATCTTTTTATGGTACCCGAAAAAATCACTCTAAGAAAAAAAGCACAATAGATTCAATATTTTGAGTGGGTAGTGAAATTTTCACGCTCTTAAGTCCCGAAAAGCAGTGTGAAAACACAAAGTTTACCCCTGTTTTATTAAAGGGGCACTCCGACCGCCATACCGCGCCGTAGGCCCGGCGGCGAAAAAAATTGGTGCCCACGTGATAAGAATGCCTTGTTGCCTTCCTCTTTAAGTTTCTCGCTCTTCAAGCCCTTTCCCGACCACTCGCGCTTCTCTCTCAGCCTCTGCTCGTACCACGTCTCACCCGTCTTCTTGCACTCTGTCAGCACAGAGCCTTAACTAGCAGGGTTACTGCGACGTAGGCGACTAGCGATACAGAAAGAGATAAATTTGAGATAATCCAATTAAGCTCTGGAGAATAGACTAGAAATACAGAGCTGTAAGTAGGGTTTTTATAGTAAAATGTGTAGTAACTGGTAACAAAGTAATCAGAATAAATGTGGTATATGTCGGAGGTTTTGGTTGCTAGCAATGGTTGACGGCACAGTGTGTAATGCGGCAGAGAGGGGTGATGGTTGGAAAAGCAATGGGAGGGAAGTTGAAATAAAGGAATCAATAGGGGCAGTCAGAGTAGACGATTAACCCCCGATTAACGCCACGATTAAAGGCCGATTCAGTCACGATTCTGGAATTAAAAAAGGCCCATAATCGTGCTGAATCGTGTGAAAATCGTCTCCAACTTTGACCGCCCCGATTCAGTAACGATTCTCGTGCGATTATTGTGTACGATTCTAGGGTAAAAAAGTCAACTAAATTCAACTATAACATCCCCTCTCTGTCTCATGCTGTTGGAGTACTAGAGCTCAAGGCTCTTCAGACTGAAGAGATCGGTACTCTCAACATGACCCCTAAACTAAGCACAGCTTCGCCAGTCCCGATCGGGACATGACATGGCTGTGCAAGCAGTGGGGCAATGTGCCCCGCTTCTTCAAGACGCGACTACAACACATATAATTATATTTGTCATTTGGGGTAACAAACGAAATGTAGTCTTGTTAAGGATTTGAATGGAGCGTGAATCGTGAATCGTCGTTAAATCACCTCGGGAAGCGATTCACCGATTCTCGACGATTAAGGATTTACGGTGATTCTCCCACGATTTATTAAATCCAGAATCATTGATGAATTGCGGGTTAATCGTCTACTCTGACTGCCCCTAATGATGCACCTGATGGGATACCTGACCCGTTTTTGGCATTGATGACCCGTTCCTCGGCATCCGGGTTGTTCCGCATAGAGTTCCTCGGCATCCGGGTTGTTCCGCATAGAGTCGTTGTTCCGCATAGAGTCGTGAATAACCCAGGCGTTAGGGGGGAGTTTATGGGGAAAAGTGGGAATCATGACACAACATATGGTGTACATGAGGTGTGATCGAAAGCCCTGGGGATATACTGGCTTTTAGGGTTTGACATGTGTTGATATCCGAGCGTTGATCCAGGAATAATCCGGGATGTTCGTTTGGGAGTTCAGTTGTCGCGTGGAAATGGGGCTGTGGTGAAAGAAAACGGGTTGTGAAACCGTGATTCATGACACTACCAGTACCCCAGAATTTGCACCACTGGTAATGCTGTACCAGGTACTGGTAGGGTGCCTAAATAAAAGCAGCATTTAAGTTAATTGTGTAATTCAAAGTTTCAGAATACATTTAATGTGGCCGCAAACTTGATTTTTATACTTGAGGTTTAGTGGGGCCTTGAATGTGTTACGATCCACGCCCCGGGAAGCTCCACCAATATGACGGTCGGAGTGCCCCTTTAATAAAACAGGGGTAAACATTGTGTTTTCGGGCAAAATTTGACGTACCAGAACATGAAATTCCGCTAGATGAAAACAAACTTCTTACCTGCTCACCCTCAGTTGCTTTTTTGGTCAGAAGTGAAACATCTTGCACACCCAAAACTTTTGTTTTTAGTGCACTGAACAAAGACTTTCGGTCCACAGTGAGATTTTGAGGTTGAAGTAAAAAAAGTTTGGACCCAAGAAAAAAAAACGGCCTAGAGAAGAAAACAAAACAGTGCAAAGTCAAAAAAAAAAAAAAAAAATGTAGTCTTTTTCACCAACCCACAAAAGTTTTCCGACTCAACCACAGATTTTCGGAGGTAGGTGGCTGTGGTAACCCTAGTCTGATGGCTTGATCCAGTGATCACCGCCGTAAAGAATCGTGTTCAGAAGGTGTCCCGCCCCTCTGTTCCTTCTGGATTTCTGCAAGCACATGTTTCACATCCCCTCAATGTGCCTCCAAATGCTGGGGACGATCGGTGCATCAAATTTGATTGAATAGCCCAGTTGCGCAGTAGTTGGGTGGGCTCCCGACGCCGGGAGTCCTCATTCACTCAATTCTGCTCCGTTTTCCCAAAACCTTTTTGATACTATGGAGGTACATGCACCTCGGATGAATTTGCGGGCAATCCAAAAGCGATCTGTAAAGAACTGAGGTGAAGCGAGGCGTGTTTCAATAAGTAGTTTCAGTGATGTCACCGGATCAAGGCATCAAACTAGGGGCTAGCACCGCCACCTACCTCCGAGAGTTTGTGGTCGAGTTTGAAAATTTTTGTGGGTTGGTGAAAAAAAAAAACCATGTTTATTTTTTCTTTCTCTGGACTTTTTTTTTTCTTCGGTCTAACCTTTTGGACCGAAAGTCTTTGTGCAGTGAACCAAAAACCGAAGTTTTGGCTGTGCAATATGTTTCACTTTTGACAAAAAAGCAACTGAGGTTGAGCAGGTAAGAAGTTTGTTTTCATCTAGCGGAAATTCATCTTTTAGTACGTCAAAATTTGCCCGAAAACACAATGTTTACCCCTGTTTTATTAAAGGGGCACTCCGACCGTCATAAGTCTGCTCAGTGTGTACATACACAGCACCGCGCCATAGGCGCGGCGGCGAAAAAATTGGCGCCCATGTGATAAGCCTTGTCCGATATTGGATTTTTGGGACCCAGAGGCCCGAAAAAATTGGATTTTTGAGGCCGAAATTCGGATTTTCTTTCGGACAATCCGAGCTTCCCGGGGCCTCGATCCACTCGATACACTTACAATACTTTAAATTACGCAGTTAAGTAACTTAAATCTGAGGGCCCAGCGCTGTGCATGGCACTTGCCGGCTGTGTGTTCTGGATATCCCTAATTCCAATTGACCACTGAGGCCGAATCCCTTGGTGAATCAAGGAGAAGGTCCGAGGGAACCTCCATTTTCCTTGATTTCTTTTTCAACATTTCTCGTTATTTCTTATGGCTTGATGAGTTTGAAATCAAGGACCATAGCAAACACGTATAACTAACAATTCTAACCTTGACTTTGACTCGCACCGAGGGGTTGCAGATTGTCAGCACTGCGAACGCCACTGGGTGCTTATTGGACTTGATATTCGGTACACAAAAATGAAACGGTCTCAGACTGCCTCGCCAGTCGCAGAAAAGACTTCCAACAAAAAGGCAAAAACGTCGTCAGGGCCTGCAGACATGGGTGCGGAGGACTCGGAAGGATGGACAAAGGTTGAGAAACGGAAACAAAAGAAGACACAGAAGCAGGAGGTCAAGTCCGACGTGAGTTCGCTGGTTTATTAAATGTTGGTTTGCTGACATTTTGAAGGCCACCCAACCGCGATTCATGTACGCCAATAGCGAGATTGTGAAGCGAAATCATGCCATAGGCATTGATGTAGGTTGCGAAGAGTTGATTTTATCCTGTGCTTAACCAGTCCGCATTCTAGGACGTCAGAGATCTGGCCTTGCATTTGACTGCAGATGCACCTCCACCAAACTGGCTTCGCATAAACGTGAATAAATCTCGCCCTCGTTAAATTATCCTTCGCTCACCCCATGCAGGACTCTTCTTTAATCCAGAAGGTGGTCACCCTTCTGATTCCAGGTTTGACCCCAGAGCTCTTGGGCCTCCCCCCTCTACCGACGGCTGCTACCTCCAATCCCAATGTCCCGCTCGCGATCCCCCTCCCGACCCCCGGATCCTCGTCCGCCCTTCCGTTTATCGCCTCCACCTTCAGCCACGCATGCCCTACGCGCGCACCAGGCGATCTGACGCGTATGCACAGCATCCTGACCGCGTTCTTCCAGGGCCCAATCACGTCGGCCGAGCTGAAAAAGCGGGTAACCACCCAAACCGACTGTGCGTTATTTCCTGCGCTTTCCACCCTCAGGCTAATTCATCTCATATACAGCAAAACGTACACGCGAAAAAGATCCAGCACAATACCTGCTCACGCTTGAACAGATGGTCGAAAATGAGTACCCCATCCCGTCATATGTGGCCGAAGTATTCCAAAAGCCGGACGGCTGGATCGAGACCCCGCAAGAGCAAAAGCTGTCTCTGTTGGACGGATCTGTTAAAGCTAAGCGAACGGTCTATTGCATCGATTGTGAGATGGTATGTTTTTGTTTACTTTCACGAATATTAGGTTTGAACGTTGTTGCTAGTGCTTGACAGAGGACGGAAAAGAGCTTACGAGGATTTGCCTCATCGATTTCCAGTCCGGTGCTGTTATCTACGACCAGCTAGTCAAGCCTTCAAAGCCGATCCTCGATTATCTGACACGGTGAGCAGTTTTCCTCTTGAAGCGACTCCTTCAACTGATTTCGATGCAGATGGTCGGGAATAACAGCTGAGCAACTGGGCCCGGTTACAACGACCCTTGCTCAAGTTCAAGCACATATTCTGCGTCTCCTCTCCCCACCCGCCGCCAACCCCTTCTCCGCCACCAGCCCCTCACCCACACCGTATCTGACACCAATCCTCGTCGGGCACTCCCTTGAATCCGATCTCAAGGCGTTGAAGCTCTGCCACCCGATGTGCATCGACACTGCGGTTCTGTACCACCACCCGCGCGGGCGGCCGCTCAAGCCCGGGCTCGCCTGGCTCACGAAGAAGTGGTGCGGGCGAGAGATCCAGACGGGCGGCGAAGGGGGACACGACCCCGAAGAGGACGCCCGCGCGTGTCTCGAGCTGCTGCAAAAGAAAATTGAGGCGGGCCCGGGGTTTGGCGAGTTCAAGACGGACTACGAGTCGATCTTTGAACGCATGGGGCGCTCGACGAAGCGCGGGGTAGAGAAGCACCGCTCGGCGGTAGTGGATATCGGGAACCCGGCGGTGATGCATGGGAGCAAGGCGACGACGGCGGTCGGGTGCAAAGACGATGAGGATGTACTCAAGGGCTTATTGGAGGCGGTCCCATCGCACCACCTTGTCTTTGGGCGCTTTATGGCGCTCGCGAACGTCTTGGGGTGTGAGCATATCTACAACTTTGTTACATTTCTCCTCACTGATGATGCACTGGACAGGGTCGGCACCGAAACCCGAAGCGGGGGCGCCCTTGCCTGAGATAGCGCCGGCTCCAGGGCCCGAGGTGCTGGAGCCCGTACTTGCGACGCTCGACAAGCATTTAAAGACGTTATACGCGAGCCTCCCCCCGCGCACCGCGCTCGTGGTCTTCACCGGCCACTCAGACCCGCGGCGGATGGCGCTTCTGAACGCTCGTAAAATGGCGTTTGAGACGGCTATACGAAACGGGCTGCCTGCGGAAGAGCTGTCATCGGACAAGCGGTGGAGCGCGAGCGACGGGCGGGATTTGGAGGAAGCTGTAGCGCTCGCGAAGAGAGGTCTTCTGTTCCTTGGGGTTTTGTGAGTGGAGGAAAGGCATGTTGATGCGGATGGAATTAGGTCGGCGAGGTTAAAATGCAATGACTCTTTTGACCAGCGCGTCCGAATCCATACGAGCCTCGTCGAAGAGGGAAGTTGTACGGAAGCACTCTACGTTCGTGTCGCGTCTGCTTATCCATCTCAAAGCGAAGTACTCTCGTTTGTCATTCATTCCCATCGCAGCCCCACTGCTTCCTAGATCGTGAAATCCCCGATATCGATATCGATGGCGTCAGGGAAGCCACCAAGCGCTGCCAGAAAATTGGCTGTATGTATCCTTCCTTTTTTACTTCACGGGGACCTAACTCTGGATGCAGTCGATTTCATCGAATTTCACGGCGCTCATGGCTACCTAGTACACGAATTTGTGTCACCACTCTCAAATACCCGCACTGATCAATACGGCGGCTCTCTGGAAAACCGCTTGAGGTTTCCAACGAGAATATTGCAGCGAATGCGCGAAGT
Organism: Mycena alexandri; assembly: GCA_029233265.1. Classification (NCBI taxonomy): domain Eukaryota; kingdom Fungi; phylum Basidiomycota; class Agaricomycetes; order Agaricales; family Mycenaceae; genus Mycena; species Mycena alexandri. Next base: position 109,674 of record JARJCM010000302.1, on the reverse strand, counting down.
TTGGACCGACAAACCTCTCTTCGTCCGCATCAGCGCGACTGATTGGGCGGAAGGGCCTGAGAAGGCAGAGGACGGGACCTGGCTGCAATGGGGCGTGGAACAGGTTATCCTCTGGGCGGACAAGATGATGAGTGTGGGCGTCGTCGATCTTATCGATTGCAGTTCTGGAGGCAATTGGGTCAAGCAAAAGATTGCAGCCGGCCACGGATACCAGGTACCCATTACAACTTTTCCGCGGTTAGTTCTTTACCCAATAGATTTCTCTCAGGTTCCATTTGCAGCGGCGATTAAGAAAGCGCACCCTACGCTTGTGGTTGGCGCTGTCGGGAACATCGTCGATCCCGAAATTGCTGAATCCTACCTGAAAGATGGGAAGGTCGACCTCGTATTTTTGGCGAGGGAATTTATACGCAACCCACACTGGGCCTTGACGGCTGCGAAGGTGCTGGGCGCGAAAGTCAAACCTGCCAATCAGTACGAACGGGCGTGGTAGACATGTATAATAAATTTCGCACAATCAAAGTTGGTCCTCGGCCTGGCTCGGCGTCTTACCTGATCTCGGCTTCCTGATTCTTGCCGGTGAGTGCGCGTTGACGCGTTTCGTCCCAGACCACAATTATCATGTCTGCTCACCCTCAGCCCTTGGGCCACATGTCCCTCGGCGTACGCAACTACACGGTCTCGAAGGCCTTTTATACCGCCGCCCTCACGCCAATCGGCTTGCGGCTGGTGTACGACAGTGAGGCGGAGGGGCCCAGCCCCAAGGGCAACACGCGTACGCTTGGCTATGGCCCGGACGAAAACAGGGAGCTCCTGAACATCTTCGAGTTCAAAAAAGCCTCGCCTCCCGGCGCTGGTTTTCATGTAGCCTTCAATGCACCGACGCGCGAATCCGTCATCGAGTTTCACGCCAAGGCCTTGGAGTTTGGGGGCAAGAACAATGGCGCGCCTGGTGTGAGGAATCATTATGGCGATAACTATTTCGCTGCGTTCATCATTTGTCCGGATGGCTGGAGGTTGGAAGCTGTTTGTAAGACGAAGAAGGAGGAAGAGGCAGCTTGAATTCCAAGAGAATGAGATTCAAATTTGTTGTACATGTATCCGCACGAAAATGTAACACTGAATGGGTTCGAGGACGACTGGGTATTTCATTTTGTTTCCCAAAAAAAGTCGGCACGGAGTTACAATCACCTCAGAATAAAAGTGTGCTTGAAGTTGGAACCACTCAAGGCACGTTTTCTTTGAAAGCAGATGACTATCCACACAGTGTTCACCATGGCTCCAAATCTGCTAATGAAAAGGAAAGAAGCCAAAAAAAAATCGCTCTGACCCTCAGTCGAGCGCAATAATGAAGTCACCGTGATCAGTTGACATCGTTTTGCTACGCGCCGCCACGAAGTCAGCAGAAAAGCCCATATACTCAACAACTGTTGCCGATGGATTCCTCGATTTTATCATCGCTCGGGGTGAGAACCACTTATTTAGCTTTCAAGTTGAAGAGGATTCTATGCGAGCCTGCGAAGTCTCTTCCGAACGGACATCCATACATCTGGCTCGAACCAACAAAGGCACCTCCCCACGGAGTGGGAGCGTGGAAGGGTGGACTGAACGGTTGTTGTCGGCGCCGCGACCATTCAACGGGCCCACAGCCAGAAGGAGCATGCCGAGTGCCAGATGGAGGAACGGAGGAGGCGGTCGAGATTGTGATCATGCTCAGCAAAAGCGAGCTTCCTCACTGTTGTTACTGTTGCAGGGGCCCGAGCAAATGTGGGGAGATGATCCTTGGCTGAAAGAGTACAAGAAGATCGGAGGGGTGGCAATTCATCGTCGTGTGCGTGTTAAAACGTAAAAACATCTCTCAAGACGAGCTGGAGCTGACTCGTGGAAGTGTTTGGAGGCGGTCCTTCACTAGAGCACTCTCAAGAGCCGGGAGAGTCATGTTAAACTGGTAAAGCCAATTGGAAGACGCCAGTGGTTGAAGAATCGCGTACAATCGATGTGTGCCAGTGTGTGTTGAGGGCGCGAATAGACACATGCAGAGAGCAATGCAGCAGGGACGCGGAGTCTCAGGTTTTCGTTTTCGGGCCAGAAGACATCTATCAAGCGAGGTAGTACGAACTAATTCAAGTTGATAGAGCGTCTGTCAAGAGAGATACTTGAGACTTGAAAGACGCAGGATTCAAATACTACCACAACCTCGAATGTTAGAAAGGGGTGAAGTAGCTAATAAACCCACTCTTGTCACTTGGAAGTTGCCTGGTCAGTTGTTAAGGAGTCAGTGGCTGACTGGCAGTGAGGATGAATTGGATGAACTTGGGAGTTGTGACGTGTTTAGTTTCGGTGACTTGGACGTTGAACCCAAACAATGCGTCGCAAGCTCAGCGCTCGGCGCTCATGATCAGCTCTTGACGCTCTTTCACTGGCCCGGGAGTCGTTGAGCGCAAATTGAGCTCTCACTTGGTCTGACTGCTCTGTTCTGAAGCCGTCTCGCTCGTTATACTGCCATAATCCTGGCAATGGCCGAGTTCGACAATCTGGCAGCTAAAATATCGACTACCTTCGAATTTATCTCGCCGGTCCTTGCTCTGGATACGCTAAGCCAAGACTGCGGCGCGCATGGGCGAGCCAACCAAGATAAATATGGTCTACTTGCTCTGATTTTCAGCACGGCGCGAGCTATTTTCTCCGTCCAGACCGGACGAAACAGTCCTGAGAGGGATTACGATTAATAATACGCCATGCGCTCCGAAGTGGATGTCTTGAAGTTGCCCAAAAGTTTGCCGTTTCGACCCCGAGTAATCGAACGGCGGACCACCCCTCCGGGCCACCCACTCGGCGGAGTCTCTCGAGTTTGGGAGCGGGAAAGTGAAGACAATGCCATATTCTCCTCGGTTGTGTCGGTACCACGGGCTCAACGTTGCTCAACTGCTCCTCCGAGTCCTAAACGCAAAGGTCCGTCCATGACGTAGTACTACGCAGGATCCCGAGAAGGTCGGCGATGGCCCCTTGCCCCTCGTCGGACCAAAGCTGACAGGGGTCTTCCAGTACTTGTTATTAAGGCGTTTCCGTTTCAAACCCTGGTCCCGGCCCGTCGTATTCGCTCTGGCCCGCCAACACGTCCAATATTTTGGTTCAATGCAAATCGGGTACGGCTCGGCCCCCCGCCGTTTCAGCGAATGCTCCTTACTGGAAAGCGGTGTGCGTTATTTCTTCGTTTTCACCTTCGGCAGCTCATTCGTACCGTAGGCTCGCGTGTGTCAATGAAGCCGTCTTCGGACCGGATCCGCAGGATAATCCTAGCACATATCCCGTGAATGCCCGTGTGCTCCGGAGTGCAACCTTGAGCACGGAGATATGGTCCGGGCCGGCGGAAAGGACACGGCCCAGACGGGCTTTCAAAGCTTTCGAAAATAACGCAGATTATCTCAATCTCTTCGCAGATGGATGTTATCTTATTTTGGGAGTCCCTGCTTCTACCGAGACACTCGATCAAGTCGGCGATTGAGTATCATATATGGGCGTCCCGGTGCTGAGATTTGCGCTGTTTGCGCTGTGATACGAGGAGGATATGCCTGGGACGAAATCCGGTTATCCGAGTTACGCTGCCCAACCGAGGAGCGGCCCGCGGGTTTGCGAAAGAAGCACGCCGCGAACTTTCGTATAGCATTGACGCGCGGCACGAACAGCTTTGAATATATTTATGCAGTAGGTTTTCCCTTCTATGTATTCCTAAATTTCTAGAGGACTTGGATAAATCTAGGATTTTTCGGAAGCATGGATGCGACCCAGGGTTTCACTCCAGCTCTTCCGCCTTTGGGGACCTATGGATCCAGCTTGAGTCGCCGGGATATCAAGTATGCCGAAAAGACATCGAAGTTTGATTCATCTGTACAGCCTTTCGCGTCCTTGATACCTGCAGCTCCACTTTCTATTTTTTGAAACCACCAGAAGGAGTCTGTCCCTCGTCTGTCCTATGTGCGACATCCTGAGCTGATTTACTTAATCAGTTGCGCGTTCCCTGTACGTATCGGCTCTGCATTGCTATTCATTCGTCCGTACACTGTCGGTTGCCGGGTCGGTGTCATGTTCTTGTAGGCTAGCGCTGAATCACTTCCAGCTACGCGACAGGCTCATGCGGGCTCATGCGATAGAAACGGATGGTGGCTGATATTAACGACAACGTTACATATCAACAATTTCAAAAGTGTGGTTCGTCTATTTGTCAGGCTGGATGGACACCCATACTGTATCGACAATTCCGAAAAACGATTCTAGCGTTGCCGTTCACTTTGTCTTACTTCTGTTTCCTTCGTTCGTTCGATGAAGTGCTGCTTTCAGTATTTTCTCTCCCTCTCAACAACGTTACAGGAGCACCACAACTAAATACGGGTTGGCAGCGAAGTGAAATGGCAACTTTCAACCAGGGAGGACTAGTACTTTCATGAAACAATTGATCGAGTAACTAGCAAGTTGCTCGTAACGCGTTAGCGAGACAGTCGCTCATGTTTTTCATGCGGACGTCAACCGAAGCGCAGATCCCGAACAAGAGAGGCCAGCGGATCATTTTCCGAGTGTATTCCGCTCTAACTTAGTATACTCCGGCAAGAAACGGAGATCAACTAAAATAATTGCGGGTGCATTATGGATGTGCGCCGGACCGCGAGCGGGTCGGTGAAACGAAATATTGTGTACCGAGGCGTTGACGTTATCTCAAGCTTCATTCTGTGCTCGGGAAGGCTAGGGACCGAGTGGGGAAGGCGCTGATGCTCATCGCGGTCGCGCGCTGGAGAGTTAGAGTGTGCTAGATGTATCAGCCAAATGTGTGTTCAATAATGTGTGTAGGATGTGTGGGAGGAATCGACAGAGGCTGTCCATGCATGGTTTTAGACAGCGTGTACGATTCCGCAGCAGGAAGTTAAACATAGACGCCGGCTTCCCCACTGCCAAGAGTTTCGATTCAACACCAGGTCCTCCAAGGGGAAATATTTGCGAGACTGTATGGCAAATGAAACTGAAGGAGACGCGGATGTTTTCGTAGGTTGGGAGCGGAAAGGAGAAAACGCGGTAAGCGTCCACTCTTCGAGGATAGCAGGTTAATTGAAGGGTAGAATAGTGGTAGAATAGTTGAAACGGTTGGCCGAACGTGACACGAGCGACGAGGGGTATTTCATTGGGCCAATCTCGGCAAATCCGGCTCGAACCTTGAACATCGCGTGGAACAGCGGTACCGGTGGTTGATTGTCGAATTCAAGGCGAAAGTTGCCCGCTATCTTGACGAGCTGTCAACTGGCCAACTTTTCACAGACCATTGGCTTCGAATGGACTCCCGCGAGTGGGAATCCCGGAACTGTAGCTCTCCAGAAATTGAGCTTCATACTTTTGGCCGAACTTGGTCCTTGGAGCCTGAGCGCTGAGCATTCAACTTGAAGCGTGTTTAGACTCCGAACTTGGTTGCCGAGGAGGAAGCTTCGGTCCCGGTCCGAGGAAGCTCGCAGAATTTACATAAGCACGCTCACGGCTTTCCCTAGCCGTGGTGAGAAATTACATCGGACGAAAAGACTCCTGGCAAGGAGTAAATCTCCGTACTGATTCCCGTGCTCTCACTTGCTCTCCACAGGTGAGTAACGTGGATCGAGGCAGTGAGCTGACCCACAACGCAACTCGGAACGCAGAGAGAGTTTCCGGGTAAACAAGATCTGATGTGGCGATCTTGATATGTCCCTGACACGTCCCAATATGGAATCAGGCCCCGTGTTCGACGCGTACGGCTGTGGCCAATTGATGTCTGTTATAATGCATTGGCATAGATCCTTCACCCTTTGTTCTATCCCCTCCCCCCTCTTCCTCTTCCCGATTTTATGCCTGGTCCCGGCACCCTCTTTCTCCAGCGGTTCCTCTAGTCCTGGTTTGGCGCTCTTTTCTTCCCGCTTCCTGCTCGCCGTCCCCGTCTGCGGCCTCTTTTCCCCGTTATTCGCACAGTGAACACTTTCTGCCCGCGCGCAGTCTATCTGTAAATTAGTAACCCATTTGGTGCAATGGCCAATAAGACATCACCCGCAGAAGGGGCCTCGGGCACCCTACAAAGAGGCAAAGCTTGTTTGCGATGCAGGTCGGTCTTTTTTTCGCCTTTTCTTTTATCGATGGAGGTCTTATTTTATTCTCGTTCTATCAGGAAACGGAAAATGGTGCCCGCCCCCGCACTTCGCTCATTTATATTGATGTTAACTGTTTTGGTCAGAGATGCGACGGCTCTAAGCCCGCATGCCAACAATGTTCTCGAGCCAAGAAGGGCGAAACTTGCGAGTACGACGATGGTAAAGGCAAGACGCGAACCCAATTACTTCGCGAGACCATCGTCCGTCTTGAGCACCGGGTCCGGGAGCTTGAGGACCCCGAGTACATTTCGCCGGCGGTGAACCTCTATGACCCTCATTTGCGAGGATTCTCTGAGTCGCCGCCTTCCTCTTCATACGACTCTGCTGGAGACGCCTCCTTCTCCGCCGGACATTCCCCATTCCCTTCTGGTACATTTTCTTTCCCATACCCTCTCTGAATCTCTCTGACATTATGTTGCTCAGAGTCGACACACTCACCAGAAGGTTCATGGAGTCACGTCAGTCATCCTTCTACCTTGCGCACGCATGAGGTCCCTGACCGTCATTGTAGGCTGTTTCTCCGTCGCCGCCGCTATTTGGTCCTACCGATCTTTTTTTCCCGGAGCCGCAGCCAATTCACCCTCCAGTTGACCTGGCTGTGATGCTGTAAGTCTCTGTTTGACCACTCTGGATACCATCTAACCCTTTTCTGACAGCTTGGAAATTTTCGCGCCTCACCGTCACCAATGTGGCCTCGAGATCCACATGGGCCAATTGAGGGAAAGTCTCACCCTTCCTAGGGCCGAGCAGCGGCACCCTGTCCTCATGAACGCCATCTTCCTATGGGCGTGTTTCATCTCGCGGCCGGAGCCATTGTCTCAGCACGAGGAGCATTATCTTAACCAAGCTCTGGATGCGCTCCGCGACGCCCTTCGACAAGGGGACAAGACGATCGACATTGTACAGGCGTCTTGCCTTCTGTCGTCATACTTCCTGGCCAACGGTCGTCTCCTCGAGGGCAGTTATCACGCGAGTGCCGCTGCGGCGTTAGCAGTTCAGTGTGGTCTCCATGAAGACGTCTCCCCTGAGACGGCAGCCTGGGCGGCAAATCCAGCCGACGAGCTCAAACCCTTCAAGTTGGACCTTCAGCATGGGGAGCGCATCCTAGCCTTCTGGCAGGTTTACAACCTCGATAGGTGTTGGTCGGTCGCCTTACATAAACCAACCATCGTCCCGGATGGGCTTGACGCGTGGAGCACAATCAACTGCCCCTGGCCAATGGATATTGCGGACTACGAGGCGGTTAGTTGGCTCTTTTGTCTTATCTGCCTTGTCTCATTTTCTTTTCCAGGGCGTGCTCAGCTCTGGTGTTAACTTTCAGACGATTAAATCGTTCTTTGAGGGAGACGTGACCGACAACGGTTACTCCACTTCAGCACTGCGCGCCAAGGCCTCCGCTCTATTCGAGCGTGCCGACAGCCTCTCTAGCAGCTGGGATTCGGGTAAGATCCCTCATTTTCCCTCTTGATCGTGCGCTCACCTACTATCAGGAATCAAGCCTTCCGATGCTTTCCACCAGGAAATCCAATCCCTCGAACTGAGCATCACCGCATTTGTCTCAACGTTACCCCCATTGCACCAGCTGGTAACCGCAGACGCAGAGGACAAGCCCATCCTCATTGGGGTGTACACCCTCGCGCACGCCGCTATAATACACCTCTTTCAGCGCTTTGCCCCTGACGACGCCGTGTCTTATGACAAGTGCTCCCGCGCCGCCAGGGCCTGCGGCACAGTCATAACGCACATCACGGATGCCGACTTTGCTTTCTTAGATCCCATTCTCGGGGTATGTGCCTCGCCTTCTTGTCCCTCCTTTGCGACTTAGATTTGTTCTGCGTAGCCTTGCTGGACCACCGCCGCTGAGACCTTGATTCGCGAAGTTTCCGCGATCAACTCGTCTTGGCCCCCCATTAACAGCGCTGAAGTCCGCAACGAGCTCGGGACAATCCTATACGCCATGACCAGTCTCGCATCTCGATTTCCGCTTCTGGGTGAGTTGGGCGCCTTCGTTGAAGCTAACAGCGATACTGACGACCAGATGGTAGCAATCTCTGCCGCGAAAATCCAGAAACGATTGACTGAGCTATAGGCCACGATCCAAGTCTTCCCGGAGACGACCACGACCCTTCGATACTTCGGACAACACTTCGCCTTCACCCGGACTGGCTATCCTCCTTCTTACACCGCGCCTTGGAGGCTGCCACTCTTCGGACCTTACCGGATATCGGACAGGCCCTTCGGACCTTGCTTCACGTTGCTTATATTCCATTCGCATTGACACTCCTTTATTTGCATTGACATTCTCTATTCGCTGTGACACTCTTTTGACTGGGGCCTCTTTTGGACGTTGCTTGGACATTCATTGCTCGGACCTTTGCACCTACGTTCTTTTACGATTTTCATGCACATCTACGAGCTTGGACTTTATCGGACAAAATTATCAACTACTGTATATCGCTAGACACTTGGACTTTGACGCTCGGACAACTTCATTCTGTATCCTCTACGTATTAACTTCTCATATTACTTAATGTACGTAGTTATCTACTTACTTACTCACTCGCTGGCTCGCTCGCTTTCGTCGCTTTGCTGTTTTACATTAACGTATATACGGGCGCGGGTCGAGTTGCACTACCTTGTAGAACTTTGAAAACTACAATGCTATTCCAGGGTGTTCCCCTTGTGTTCTCTACTTTTCGTGATATTGACTCCAATACGTCGTGGTCTCGAACCTTCATCTATTTCTGATAGGCTCGCTGAATATCCTGTCATGAAAGGGTGTGCGTGTCGGAAATGAAATTCTTCGGGCAAAGAAGCTACATAAGGGTTTAATAAGGGTTTGCTGCGGAGATCCTGCACAACCGCGAGTATTCTGACTCTTCCAGTCAACTGTCAATGTCATTTTAGAAGCAATTGTGGCACGGTATCAGCGCTCAGCGGGCTCGGATCTGCGCAGATTATCATAGACACGAAACGCAAACCACAAACCAGTTCGTCGAAGTCTCGTAAGTTCGTTGGCAGGAGCGGAAAAATTTGCCTTTTTTGGGTCTCGGGGTATTCGACGGATCAAACAGGAAAGCTATGGTCGCTTGTTTGCCAAGAGCCTTGATTTTTTCCTTCTTCCTCTTTGTCACCTGCGTCTTCATCTCAAGGTGCAGCTCCGGAATCCAAGCATACCGTTCAAAAACAGACGCGTACCGTTCAAATTATTGGAGAGTCGACTCAGCACTGCAGCAATGTTCCAGTTCGACTTCGGGATTGAGGAGGAGGATGTTGAACCTTCTACGCAAGCGGCAGTTGCTCTTCCCGAGGTCATCCAATTGGAGCCCTTTGCAGAACTTTCCGTTGCTCGGCTAGTTCGTCTAGTCCTTCGCCTCGCTTCTATGTATTTATCCTGTGAAAACGCAAACAGCTCGACGCGCTTCCTCCCCTCATATCATACTCACCTCTTTCCATTCCCCTTGCGTCTGACCAAAAAAACGTAACCCTTGCGCGACGTGATTTGTTCGACGCTCGGTTTCAATTAATTTCTGATGGACGGGACGACGATCCTTCATCTGAAACGACTGCGCCAACGTCTGCTCTTGAATTCTTAGACGCGCCTTCCGACTTGGTCCCCGGTGTCTACGAAGGCGGATTAAAAACGTGGGAGTGCAGTCTTGACCTTGTAGGCTATCTAGATAGCTTCAAAGACTCGACCAGCTTGTCTCTCTCAAACAAGCGAATATTGGAGGCGAGTGATCTTTTCTGCGATTCCGATGAGATTAACAGCAACTCCAGGTTGGGTGCGGCACGGCCATCCCGTCGATTTATCTGCTATATTCCCTATTTTGCAATGAAACCAAAGCGAACACGAACCTGCACTTTCAAGACTACAATGTGTCAGTGCTAGAACTCATCACGCTCCCCAACATTATTCTCGCTTGGTGTACGCGCTCAAACCTCTCCTTTATTCGACCTCTGAAATTTTGTTCACCAGATATGTCTCCCTCTTCAGCGGAATATCGCGCCGCCGCATCAGATCCCGCCGAATATCCTCCGGCGGACCCAACTATAGCGGGTGAATTACCCATAACTCCCTCCTTGAAGAGCGCTTTCACAGCCTCGCTCGCAAAACTCGGCATCAGTCTCATATTTTCCTCTGGGTCGTGGGAATCCCTTACCACCCACTTAGATGTGAAGTACGATATCGTTTTAACATCGGAGACAATCTACCGTACCGAGGCGCTTCCCCCCTTGATACAGCTCCTGCGCCGGGCATGTGCAGATTCGAACCCGCTGTGTCTAGTCGCCGCGAAAGTCTTGTACTTTGGCGTCGGGGGCGGCGTATCAGAGTTCATAGAAGCTCTTAAATCGAAGGCTATGGTGGACAAAGGATGCTCAGGGAGGGTTGAACCGGTTTGGGAGCGCAAGGTAGGAGTAGGCCGGAAAATCATGCGAATAGAGTGGGAATGAACGGTTTACTTTCCCACGTCCTGTAATGAACTGTTCAACACTCGGCAATCGGCGGCAACTTGTAAATGTTTGGATTTCAACTGGCGGTTTTTCGGCGCGATACTGAATGTATTGTGAATGCAGCAAGCTGTAAGGCAAGCTCTAAGCATCCGCACTAAACACTTAGCACTTCATTGGACCGATATGTAGTAATATGAATCTCGTGACTGAGGGTCGTTTAGCGCAATCCCTCTGCGAGGAAAAAGGGGAATCAGGACATTACAGTAATCAACTTTACAGTATTGATCTCAGATGCGACTCCTGAAGTGATGTTGAGATCTCCGTGAGGATGAGAAGTGATTCACGATTTATCAAATCATTGCATAGAACGAGCTCAGTGCTACTTAGGTTGTTATGACATGATTAAAATTAGCAAAACATGTTATTGCCTTATTTAGTTGTTGACTCTCCCGCAAATTTGAGTTATTGAAATGACCACCTGCAGCCTATTGAAATGCCCCAAATTTTGAAGTCTGGATCTAGCACACTTCGACTTGCTGAACCAACCCATGTTTAACAATGGCGATTCAACCGCACTTTCTTCTAATTGGTTGTTGACACACCATTTTCGGGTTATTGACCTGACCCAACTTTCATATGGTCAAGTCATTGAACTGACCCTACTTTGGTGACCTCGCAGTTTCACAAACAGGAACGAAGTGACGGCTTGTGCTCAGAGGTCCAAAAATGTCGCCAAAAGCGCAACGTGACTTGCACACAAACGTGATCACTTGTCATTTCTGCTGACTCCATGATTTAACTTAGTGCTCTCGGATGCTCTCGGATACTCTCGGTGTCTTGTACGCCAGCAGGGTCAGCTTCATCATACCGACGACGAGAACGCTGTTTGTGCCCGCCGCTTGCCGGCCACTTCCAATCATATTGAATTGACCCAACTTTCGTGGTCACATGACTCGTCTATTCCTCGCGTTGAATTTGAACCATTAACACAGAACTGTGCTCTCATCTGACACAACATACATACTCAATGATAGCTACTCTCTGCTGCCATTTTAGATTCAATTTTCAACGGCCGCAGCTCGCAAAAGCGGTGAAATTCGAACGAATCCGAACTGGCGGTCCTCGAGGCTGCTAGTTGTTGACTGTTGATCTTCAGACTATTGCTTCCTCTGACTGTGGAAAGTGGTTGGCAAATGTACAGGTACCACTGGTTAATTGTGAGCAAACCACTGGGATTCTAGGCGTCTCAGCCACCATTTGACACGGCGTCTCAAATTGACGTGTCTTGCGACAACCGACGGTCAACGAGACGCAGTACGCCGTAGCTTGATATATGGGGGTTTGGTAGAGACTCGACTGAACCACAAAAGGCGGCTTTGAAGGAAATATTTCTTCGGTAACGTGATCCACTAGCGAAAGTGTGGCTGGTTGAATAATAACCTCGATGGACGAAAGTGAGGTCAGCTCCATAACGTGACTTCCTGAAAGTTGGGTCGATTCCACAACCATGAGGTTTTGAAATTGGGGTTAGTTCAATAACATGAAAAGCCGGCTAGTTCAACAACCTCAAATGGCTGTTTCAATAACGCGATTGAGTTGGTTCAATAGACCGAAATGATGGTCAAGTCAAGAAGGCGAAAGTGGGGTCAGTTCAATAGCATGGATCTTGTCAGTTCAATAACTGCTCAATAGTTGAATCCACATCATTGAGGTTGAAAGTGAGGGCAGATTCGTGGTCAAAAAGATGGGTTGGATCCAGAACGGCCAATTTCGGGTAGATCAATAACTCAAAAAGGCAATAACATATTTTCGTTAAAATTTATACATCTGAGTGAACGGAAAATTTACATTCACCTCGGCGACGATTGAAACGCAAATGGAATGGTTCAGCTATCCATATTTTTGCCCTGTGCCGTGCTGCCGAGTGTTTGGTCACGACGCGCAGATCACGTTATCGCATCTTTTAACTAGACCACGATGTTTAAGCCTGGAGATAAATTGAATCCCTACGACCCCGGTGTGTTTCATTTCGTAGTTACTGTTACTGTTTCCCGCTGAGTACCGTGAAAAGCCGCCTTGGATCTCGGCGATGAAGGCGTTCAGCAGCGTTTGACATCTGGCACCAGCCCGATGACGCCCCAGCTCATGGAGATGCTCAGGGACCCCGCGCAGAGGGAACGCTTCCTGAATATGATGAAAGAGGACGCTGCGGAACGCGAGAGAACTGGAGAGACCCCTGAGCAGCAAATTCTCAGGGAGAAACGCGAATGGGCTCAGGCAGACGCCAAGAGCGCTCAGTTCAAAATCATGGGAAATAAGGCCTTCCGTGATGGCGACTACAAGAGGGCCTTTGTCATTTACAGTGCATGCATGCACCTCTCACCCCACGAACCCCTCTACCCGCTAAATAGAGCCGCAGTTGCACTGAGTGAGTGTTTCAAAATATCGTTCTCCAGATTGGGCGTGCGACTGATCGTCCCATGTCTAGAATTAAAGATGTATGAGACAGCAGTGGAGGATGCCTCTATGGCGCTCGGAAATGGGAACTTCAACCGACCCAAAGCTCTCTTCCGCCGGGGACAGGCTAGGTGTTTCCTGGGAGAGTTGAGCAAAGCGGAAGAAGATTGCGAAAAGGCTTTAACCCTCCAGCCTGGTGATCGCGTCGTCGTCGAGCAAATTGCGGAAGTAAACCGATTACGTGGTCTTCCCGCTGATGAACGAGACGCTTGGGTGTCAGCACAGGCCAAGACTACTCCGGTGGACTTGTTTGGGACTGGAGGGTTGAAAAGGCAGGTCGAAGAAGTCTTGGGTCAGAGCTTGAATTGAGGAGTACGGGCGACCACGAAGCATGAAAATTAAATTGGGGATCTTGACTTTTGTATAGTAATTTTATTTGTCTCTAGTCAGACCACCGCTCCAATGATCTTTAATTCACCTCCACAGATCTACATCAACATGAGCATCAACGGTGTTCAAGTTTTACCACTAGAAGTGGAAAGCTAGTTCAACTTTTATGCCTATATTTTCCTTATGCGGCTGGCATTCATTTTTTCTAGTAGTTGTTCAGTCAATTGCAACTTCGTCGTGTTGTCTTCTCTTTAAGCATGTACCAACTCGCTCCTCTCCTGATAGACCGTTAGTCGGGAGCGCTTGGCAGTGTCGTCTGAGTTTGACTGGGAAAGTCTCTGTTGAAGAAGAGTGCAATCACTCCCGACTCTGAGTGTTAAAAACTTGAAGTTTGACTGCCGCCTATACCAATTCTATTGATGTGTTTTCAGGCCAATCGCGACGAAAATCGACGATGGGCTCTTTATCGATTTTTTTAAAGGCATGCCAGAGGCTTAGGCTGGCCTAGGCGCGGAGCGTTCAACTTGATATAAATCCATCTCGGCTCCGATGGTTTCGAACTTCTTTGATCCGCTTGAGGCCGGTCCTTCAAATTTTAAACCTTAGCCTAGACCTTCATGTCTAAACCCAACCGTGTCGACGTCTTGCTCGTCGGCGGTGGCCCAACATCCCTCGTATTGACCAACCTCTTGCTGCGTTCAGGTCACAAGATCCTCACATTAGGTGAGCCCCAGATGGCGGCGCGCCCAAGCCTGAGAGCTTGAGCTCAATGTTAACTCTGGCCAGAACAATATGACAAGTTCAGGAACGGTGTTTATGGGAGGGGTTGCATGTTCTTCGCTGGCTCGCTCGAACTATTGGATTTAATCGGCATTTATGAACGTGTTGCCGACATTGGATTTATCGTCAGGTGTGCCATCCTCGTTGAGGCACCTTCAGAGCTCCTTCAAACCAATTCATCCATTTTTACAGCAAGTCCATGACTTTTAAAGACGGTGCTCAAATCAACAACCGGGGTTGGTCGTTCGTGCAAGAAACGTTGGACAAGAGTGACACGATGTTCAAGTTCAAGTCAGCCATTTATGAATAACTAACAGTACACGCTCAAATGCAATTGGTTAGTTTCAGCCTCAGACAAAAGCATCTAGAGGACGCACTACTTGTTGCAATAGATGAAATCGACAGCGATGCGGTGAAAGCGCCGACTAAATTGGTGCACTATCGCACCGTCGATTCCCCAGATTACCCGATTATTGCCACAATTCAAGACCGAGAGGAGACGCGAGAAGTACATTGGTGCGTTTCCATGCGTTCCAGAACTTGAACCTCAAGTTGAAATGTTTTCGGAAGCAAATATCTTATTGGTGCCGATGGTGGTCGGTCCATTGTTCGGCAACTGGGAAACTTTCATTTTCCTGGAGCCGCCTCTGTCCACAAATGGGTCAGGCTCGACGCCGTCGTCAAGACCGACATGCCTTGCAGTCGAAGTCATTTTATCTCCATCGAGTCGAAGGACAACGGGAACGTGCTCTGGTGCCCGACGGACAGCGGACGCACGCGGATTGGGTTCGTTTATCATCACCATGGCGGAAAGATAACAGAGGACCTGATCATGAAGCTCGCGAAAGAAGCGGTTCACCCCTTCACACTCGAGTTCATAAAGCTGGACTGGTGGACGATCTATGAGGTTGGTCAGCGTATTGCAGACACTTTCAGAAAGGGACCGGTGTTCCTCGCCGGAGACGCGGCGCACACTCATTCCTCTGGAGCTGCGCAGGTTTTTTGATATTTTTTTCGTGGCTTCCAAACAACTGAAACACAACACCACAAGGGTATGAATGGGGGTATGCGGGATGCCGTCAATCTGGCCTGGAAGCTGTCTGGTGTTCTCAGCGGCCTCTACCACGAAGATATTCTGGACACATACAGCCCAGAACGTCGCCGATCCGCGGAACAAGTGATAAAGCTCGATAAAGACCTCGCTTCTCTAATTTCTGGCACAATCCCCGAACACTTCAACGCCCCTCCTGAAGCCGACCCTTACGAATATTTGAATAAACTGCACTCACAAAATGCAATGTTCACCACCGGTCTCGGCATTTCCTACGGGGAGAATTGGATAAATCGGCCCCCTCGTAACGGAATTCAAACCGAGGTAAAAGTCGGACAGCGTGCACCAGATGGGCAATTATTCAGACCAGGGCGCGCTACCGCTCAACCCCTCCGAACATTTGTTCGATACACAGGGCGGTTCTGGGTCCTGGTCTTTGCAGGACGGTTCGAAGAGTGCGGCGCAAAATACCGCGCCTTTTGTTCTGCGATCGATTCGTCCCGACTTTTCTTTCCACCGCGTTCAACACTCTGGGATTTTCTGACCATTTTCGCCGGACAAGGTTCATTGCCGCCGTCTGAGGTCATCGGAACATTGCCCCTCGGCAAAGTACTGTATGACCATTCTGGCGAGGTTTTTTCAACATACGGAATCGGTGAAACCTCCGGTTTAGTGGTTGTCCTGCGGCCAGACAGCATCATCAGCTTCATGACCTCGGTTGATGGACCAGGCGCGAATGAACTGTCCGCGTATTTCGAGTCCCTCGCAGGCCACAAAGTCGGCAATTCGCTTTCTCGTCATTCAGGGCCGGGGAATGTGGCGACAGGGTATGAATTCGATGTTGAGGGTGAAGAGGTATCTGGGTATCTTGTTAAATCAGACTTGTAGAGGAATTACTTATGCACCAAAATACATTTCGCTTCAGGAGTAGCTGTTGAAAGGGAGCCCTTAGGAAGGCTTAACGTTCAATGTTCAACCCCTACTCGTTGACGTTTCAACATTCAGGGTCAAGAGACCGCTCCTAGACCGGTGACCGATCTGTCTATGAAAACAAGTTTGTCGATGAACGTTTCTTCACAGAGAACGGTTACCGGTCTACCTCGCTCCTATTTGAAATACTTTATTTGAAATTGAATGCCGTTCATTCCGTCGGATCAATTCGAAGGGTGTCAAACATCGACTTCGATCACGATAATCACGGTGACTTTACCAAGACTCCGTGGTTCGCTTTTAGTCCGGGACGCAAAGGCCAGCTAGTAAAAGACCGGGCACAGCGAAGAGAATAGTTTAGTGTTGAATGTACGCCGTTCCGTTCCCACCGGGCCCGATTTTTACCCGGTCATCAATTAATTTCGGACTAGGCACACGATGATTGCGGGCCTTCATAATTCATATTGGGGTTTCAAAAAAATTCCACCTCATCTTCACCTTTACGCCGCTCGATGCTTCACGACTTGAGGATTAGAGGATACCCCGGCCTACCCTATGAGCTGGAACGGGATATATTCGAGCTCACTGCACGGGCGCATCCAAATTGCGCTCCTGGATTGACTCTCGTCGCTGGCTATGTCCAGATATGGTCGTGTACTCCGCTGTGGTTTCTCTCATCGCTAGACTGACCTTAATCAACAGGGTTGAGGCTGTAATCTATGAAACCATCGTTCTTGGGCGCAATTGTGTCAGCCAGGACCTGTTCTGGCGCACTTTCTCCTCTCGACCGCCCGAGTTCTTTACCAAGAACATTCGCATCCTTCATCTCACCTCGGGCATCTCGAGGACTCGAGCACGAGACATCATTTCCGTCTGTACCAAGCTCTCCTCTCTTACCTGCTGGGCCAATCCCCTCGATGGCGGGCAAGAGTTCTCCCGGGTTTTGTCCCCGGAGCTACGATATCTCTCCGTCAACGCATCCTTACTCTGGCCCATGAGCACAGAGACCATTATGCCGGACCTCACCCTCCCCCTTTTCACTCACATCACACACCTCGAGATAGTCAACCCGCTCCCGTGGTTCGATTGGGCACCGCTGCTCGACGGCTCGCTTCCGCACCTCACGCACGTCGCATTCGGTGACCTCTATGCAGCCCACGCGGAAGGCATGACCAGTTTCTTCCGCGACGCGTTCGCCTCGGAGGACCCGAAGCTTCAGATGCTCATCGCCGTCTCACGCGATGAACATTTTCTTGCTGCTTTGGAGCGGGAGAACATCAAAGACCCACGGTTGATCTGCCTACCGTCTTATCATCACCCAAAAAGTCTCCACGATTACTGGGACAGCGTCGCTCGGAGGGAGTTACAGTTCTGGGACCCGCGGGACATGGTTGTGAACGTGGTCGCGAAGGATTGACGGGTGGATGTCCAAGAGTCGTCTGATAAATGTAAATAAATGCTCTAGCCGTAAGGTCCCAATTTATTCCCACCGTTCGTTGAATTGGGGGGTATGGGGTAACGACACGAATCTTCAATCATTCATGTGCGGGGCGACCCTATGAGTTACTACAATACCCATGGCCCCAGCCTTCAGGAATTTGCCGTTCAGCGGTTGTAAATCGCATCGTTTGTGATCAAGTGCAACTCCTTCAAGTTTTTGAAAGTCATTCTCGCGTCAATCTCCGCATGCGCCGATGGATCACAGGGCGGGGGCATTCCGGGCATTCCAAGTGAGAATGAGCGCATTGGGAGTCTGCGTGTTCTCCAAAGTTTAATGGAAGTGGTCGAGCGAAGCGCTAGGTACGTCGAGTTCGAGCGAGGCCAGATGGGCGTTCAAGAGATTGTTGAGTTTGGGCGTAAAAGCTTGACTACGATGATGGCAACGCGCTTTCGGTTCACTAGAACATCAAATAGGTGGTGCACATACGTAGGCCCAGCATCGACACACCTAACCCTTCCGCGAACATGTAGAGGTCACGCAGACTGGACCCGAAAGCGGTCAGGATTTCCTGGACACTAGAGAGGTCGATGGGCTTTCCGTGCGATAAGCCAAAGACCGAAAGCGATCGTGATCATGATGTTCCAAAACCACGATCGGTGCATAAAAGGTGAATGGAGTTGCAGGCTGCTCAGACCCTTCGATGCAATGCTGTTGGGAGAAATTGCAAGAGCGCCGTCACGAAAAAGAGGGGGATAAAAATCTAAACACCAACCTAGGGAACTTGACGGCAAACTCAATCGCGTCGTTCAAGGAAGCGAAGGGATTCGCGACTCGCGAGACGGAGGGTGGCAATTGCACTGAATTTAGGGGCCGATATTTCAAGAGTGGACGCCTCCAAAAGACCATGGTGGTGGTGAATTCGAAGAGAGGTGACGTGTGTTAGCAACTTGTTAGCAACCGAAACCTCGAATTCGAGAACAAATGGTATCGACCCAGTGGCAGCCAGACTGTGCAGACAATGCGAGAGCCTTCAAGTTGTCGGCTTGCATCTAGAATGTTGATCTACAATCTCTGACGGAGAGAAGGAAGTAGTCATTGGGAGAACAGAAAGCGCCGAAGTGATGCCAGCTGTGATGCCACTTATCACAAGTTTTGTGTCAAAAGTCTGATGGAGGTATACTGAATATTAAAATATGAATCCTCGGTGGGGAAGAATCCAGGAAGGACAAGAAGAAGGATTCGCAGCGATCCATTTTTTTTCCCCGCGATTTGCGTCCAAAATATAATAAAATGCAGTCCACGCAAAATTCGCGGGTTGCGTAACTCTGGTTTCAGGCTTCGCAATTGAGCGAGTGGCGGCAGAGAGACGGATGTCAGCCTATGTCAGCGAGAGTTAATTGAGGCGGGAACCGACTACGTTAAGAAGAGAGCGAGACGACTGTCTAATATACATACAATAAAAATCAAGCAAATTTACACGGTTTTACAAGCTCAAGTAAGAAAGTTTACAGGAGTCATCCAAGGCATCGACCCAAGAGGCGCATCAGGTAAGCCCTGCCAAGGCGAAAACTGCATCGGCGCCGGGGCAACGTAATTGAGAGTAGCCAGCAGGCCCGCTTCAACGAAAGGCTGCAGCCGGGGAAGGATGTCGACCTGCCGATCCCGGTCGAACCTGATGTCGACACGCTTCAGTGTGGGCACCCGGAAGCTGATGAAGCGGAAGATCGCCTCGTCGGTGAGATTGTGGCAGTGGGTGATGGTGAGCTCCTGCAAGGCGGGGCACAAAGGATTCGGAGAGTCGGGGGAGGGGCTGAAGGCGGCCAAGACGTCGTCGTCGAGGACGCCGTCTGCGAAAGACGAATGCCACGAGTGGAAAAGGTCCGTGACGCGCAAGCAGCGGACGGCGGGAGGTAGTCCGCGGAGGAAGGCCGTTAACGTCGCTTTGGAAAAGGTATCACTGTCGATGCTGATACTTTCCAAACGCGTCGAAGCAGCGAGAGCTGACACAATGGCGTCCGCGGTCAAGGTGGCGTGAGGCTCTCCTTGCCCCCGCAGCCGGAAGTCTCGTAGATTCGGGGTAGATAGCCGCCCCAGCAGGCGCCCCGAGGTGTGAAGGGGTGCACCGACACACACGATGTCGAGGGTGTTGAGAAAATGGCACTCGACGATAGCGTGCGATAATGGTGCGAGTATATGTCCCATGTGTCCCTCTGGGGCATCGTGGACAAGCATTTTGCAAGTCCGGAGTTCGGGGCATCTCGAGAGGATGCTCAAAGCGAGTTCGCTCGTCTGCGCATTCCCCATGCCCCATGCCGGACCCATGATGGAGAGGGCAGTCAACTGATTCCACCGCAAGGGGAGATCCGAAGGAGCCATATTGCTGCCGGAGATAGAAAACCTCGAAAGATTCGGTGCACGGAGGACGCTCGCTAGGTTCCACTGGGTGTTGTTGTGCGGACGCTCGGGGCGTTGAACTATTTTTAAATGCTTCAACAGCGGAACATCGTCCTCGGTGAGATGCGAAAGGGTCTCTAGAGACAACGGAGGGACCACTAGACGTATGCTCTGCCATCGACGGACGAATGGAAGGAGCGCAGCGATAAAGAGGTCTGTATTTGGGGGAGCTGGGGATGGGGACAGCGGTGGAGTCATTCCGTGATCCAAATTGCTCTCCAATGATATTGACAGAGGGCAGTCGCCAGATCGCCGCAACCAAGCTTTAGCGACCTCTAGCCGCTGCGCGACCTTGAGTTCAAAAAAGGTTGGATGAGATATGTGTGGGGAGCTGTATGGGCGAGTGGGTTCGACGATATGAAGGCTAGACCAAAGCCGCGGTGACGAGCGCGAAATGGTCCTCCAGGAGCTGCAAATTCGACCCAAGAGAACAGGCGCTTCTTGGGCATTCATGACGCAGTTACGATGTGTGGGGAGGCACGCCATGAAGATCTCCTGGATAATGTCAAATGGTAGTCGCCGGAGAGGGGACGTGAGAGCTCTGTGGGCGTCCACGTAGGCACCGAGAGCGTCGCGCTCCTCGCTCAGTGTGACGATTGTCCTTTGCAAAGCTGCGATTTCATCGTCGAGGCTCTTCAACCGGAGGCAGGGCTCAGTCAAAAGACTCTGTATCTCCAGGATTTCCTCATCGCGAGGACAGTAGTTGGTCCCCAATTTCGAAGCAAAGGGCGAAGACATGGCGGTAGAAGAGGACCCTTGTTTATCGCTTGTAGGTCAAATACAAAGTTCGGATAAAATTTTGGATTTGAGGCCTTGAGGTCGGAGGAAAGTTCGGATAAATCTCATGTCTGGGCCACGTACCTCGAAGGCAAAATTCGGATAGCGCGAAATTTTTGAAGAAGGTCAGATAAGAGTTCGGATAAAGGGCTTTGAACCGGTCCGAAAGATGTACGTAGCAAGCTGTGCATCGTTGAAGACTCGGGAGAAGCTTGATGTACTAAGTGGCGTTGCTATGTGGAAGTAGCGAGTCTCATTGATTTCTTCTCGCGCGACGCGTCCTCAGACTGTATACATGTCCGACATCATTGTGGTCTACTCAGACGAGGACGAAGACTTGCTTGCCAGCCAATGGGACTCTACTCAATGGATCTCACGCGGCCGTAGATATGAAAATGTACCGGTAGAGGTTGTTGCGGCGCGTCGTCGCATTCTACAAATTCCAGCTGGAGTCCAGCTCCCACCCAAGACTATTGCTTTACTCCTCTCCTTTGACCTTCCGCCGTTATGCAGCGACGACCCTATGGATATAGATGTCGAGGTTTACGCGGCATCGGAGCCTACACCAAACATCGCGAGCTTCTTGCCATCCCTCGCGTTACCAACGCGTACCATGCTCAAAAAAATGGTCAGCGACTTCGACCAGGCATGGTTTGATGGAAATACTTCCCTTCGACTCTGGCTTAACCCAGAAGTCATGTATCCTCCCTGGTCTTTGAGTTATTGGGCGGTGATGCTTGACGCGTACGATGCCATAGAGGAGTGGCTTTGCGCAGAAGGTTGGATGAGTCAAGCTGGGGACACCGGGGAAGAAGAGGAGCTAAAGGAGACAGCGAGGTCGTTATGGAACTCCGTTCATTGGCAGAAAAACATACAAGGGCCCGGCGCCGATATTCCACGGGAAATCCTGGTCAAGCTCCTCTCGGACGAATATCTGGACAGCCGAATCGTTGATGCTCTGCTTGCCTTGTTATCCTTGCGCGCTAAAACAGCCGTTGGCGACAAGGTTTTGATTGTCAATACAAACTTTCCCGACTTCATTCGGCTTCTTCCTCCGATCGTCGACGGCGTTTCGACAGGGCCAATTCTGGCGAGTGCCGCGGGCCAGAAGTATCTCAAAGAGTACGGGACGTGGTTCCAAAACAGCGACCACCAGCAGCTTTATACGGTGCTTTATCGCCCGCCGAAACATTGGACTTCGTGCTTGATTAATTTCGACGCAAAAGGAGTCAGATACGGAGACGGTTTGGGCTGGAGCCGACCTAAAGACTTTTTCGAAGGTCTGCAGGTATGGCTGCATGAATATCAGGGCGTCGATTTCGCTGTGACAGACGACCTCCCTTGCGCCGAACAAACAGATGGCTGCAACTGTGCTATCATTGGAGTCAACGCGGTGGCCCACAACGTTTTTGGCGACATACTTTGGACGCAAGAGAGGGCGTCAGCCATGCGAATGAAGGCATTTTGCGATATTTTGGGGTATTCGCAATCAGGACAGGTTTGTTTGTTTTTTCTCTACAGCTCAACATCGGCTCACCAACGCTTCCAGCTCCCTGTCTCACGTCCCAGTGCGCCTGACCCCAGCGACTTGATCGACAACCTTCTAGCGGTCGACGGCGATATCAATCATGCGCTGCTGGCGAACACCAACGTAGATGCCGATGAGATGGTGGACTTGGCCAAGGAACCTGCTGTTGTTCCTCAGCCTTTGGACAAGGGTAGTCGGGGTGTGAAGCGAGCGGCAGAAGGAGAGGACAACGAGCGCAAGAAGATCACCAAGACTACGGCAGATCCGGGCCGAACTCCACATCCGTTTTTCTCACAACCAAATTCTGATTCGAACGCTGGGAAGGGGAAGGGCGGACAGCAGGGGACGGGGAAGGGGAAGGGGAAGGGGAAGTCAACGGCGCCAGCAATCACAAATGTTGGCTTGAGCAAGTCTGCGACGGCCGCTCGGCGACTGAAAGAGGAAGTGAAGAACGGAACTTTCCAGCCTTCGGCCACGAAAACGAAGAACTTCCAGACCAAGTGCAGAATATGGGATGTGTCTGCGAATTTCGAGCCAAACTGCATCAATGTTCAATGCTCGACCTGTAGAGTCTGGATAGCGATGAAGGAACCCTACAATACCTCCTACTTCCACGCCCACACACAGTCGCCATGCTCCCCTCCCCCTCCTCCGAGCAAGGCTGTCAGTACCATTGGAAACTTCTTCACCGCCACCACGACTGCGAATGTTTCCAAGCCGAAAGCGCGCCCTGAGAAAGTCTCAAGACCTTGTCCTGGGCTCACCGCCGCACACCATGCACAGGTCAGCCTGTACTTGGACCGGACACCTGCCACAGGGGGCGGGGCGAAAGCTCCCGAATACTACAGCGAGAAGCTCTTCAAGAAGAAGCATGGAGAGCTTAACGACGTCCAGAAGGAACAAGTCCTCACCGCCCAGTTCCATGACCGCACCTGGAGGAACGACACCAGTCCCGGCGTCATGGCAAGTTTTTCGATGAAATGTCTTATGATCGTTGACGTTACAGCGGGATCGGCGACTGCTACACCGTGTCCAGAGTGTCGTCTTCTTCTCACGGCAAGAAATTATCAAAATGCGATTAACAGGCCTGCTTCGGAGCCCAAGAACCTACGCTTTGTTCCACACATCCACCAGAACAAGCATGCGGGAATGTTGTATGCTCGATTCCAAGGGCTTGAGGCGCTCATTGCGGAGGTAGATTTTCGTTATCTGACTGCCGTTCAGTTGCTGACTCTTATCTCCGAGGAAAATGTCCATTCCCTTGAGAAACGCTATATTATCCACGTATTGAATGGCGATTTCAAGGACGACAAAGTTTTCAATGGAATCATCGAAGCCAAGATCTTGGGAAAAGCACGAGAAATCAAAGGCATGGGTAACCAAAATTTCAAGCACAACGAAGATGTGGACGCAGTGTTTGGCCTCGTTCATTCCATTAGTCCACGCGCATATCGCGAACTTGCAAAACATATTCCTCTCCGCACTGAGCGTTCAATCAAGTACGGTGATAGTCCTTGACCGCTTCAGCAACTGATCGCAAAGTGTACAGGCATAAAATTTCGATGTCCCCCAGGTTTCCTTTGGGAATACAGGAAGGAACTTTTACATTTGTAGATACATATTGCGAGGACTACAATTATTCTCGGGGTGCTCCGCTTTCCCTCGCTGTCGATGACACAAAACTTTTTCCGGCGCTTCGTCCGCTGTATGATGGAACCAAACAGAAGTGGTTCATTGTCGGCGCCATGGGAGATCCAATTGAGGTTCCTAACGTTGCGGTTTTGCATGATACACTCAACGAACTAGATCGGAACCCCCCAAAGCTGGCGACAAAGGTTAGCCTCGCATATAAGGAATAGACTGATTTATTCAACCTATTTCGTAGCTTCGTTTGTGGACGCTACAGATCCCATTTCCGAAAGTACCGCCGCTGGTCGTTGCAATAGTGCCAATCGAAGCGAAGGTCAAGGGACCACAGCTCGCAGAGTGGCAGCTCCTTCTGATGAAAGGGCTTATTGCACATGGCTTCCGGATCACGGCCAGTGGCGGCGATGGTGCTTCAGTAGAACGCGACTGTCAACGGAGGCTTGCGGCCGCTAGCAAACCTGTTGAATTTCGTATCAAGCATCCAGACGCAGATTACCCAGATGTAGTCGTGGAGCTTTGGGAGATGGACGGCAATGTCTGGGTTGTTTTCCAGGACGCCAAGCATGGCCGAAAGACGTTCCGGAACAATGCAGCGTCGGGTGCCCGTGGGTTGGTCTTAGGCAATTTCGTGGTGTATTTCGAGCAGATGTACACGCTTGCCATGCAACCCGGCTCCCCGATGTACCCGCGGGATTGGAAAAGCAGTGTGCGGATGGACGATCCCGCGGCGGCACGTCTCTCTTCGGCTGACACCCTGCAACAAGCAGCGGAAAATCCTACGCAGAATCTTGGATTGGTCGTCTACCTCTTCGTCTTTGGGGAACTCATTGACGCGTGGCAAAGTCGCACTTTGAGCCACCACGAACGAGCAAAGATTGCGATGCGCACCCGTCTTTTCCTCCAAACTTGGCGTACATATCTCAAGAAAGCGGGATACTCGGAAGCTCGCCATTTTATTTCGAAGGAGGCGTTCGATATCTTCGAAATCCTCGTCAACGGTATCCTCGGCCTCATCATTATCCATCGCGACCATCTCGGTGATCACCCGTGCCCGCTTCTTCCTTGGCTGGTTGCGAGCGAACCAAACGAACATACCTTTTCTGGTATTCGTGACGTCTCCGAAGACTTTACCCTCGCGGAAGCGATTCTCACTGTCCCAAAATTACGGGCCAAGATGCAGGCGGCGGTACGCACTCCGTTGAACACATCAGACTTCAAGAAACGGGCATCAGGTTACTCGCATACCTATTTTACACCCGAAGATATCAACCTCGCGCTGCTGCGCCAGTTCCCGACCGATGTGGAGCTCTCCACTGCGTACACAATTGCCGTCGAAGAGAATGACTGTCTATGGTCTCTTCTTGGTATTCATCCACACGGTATTGCTGGTGTCCCCGATCCGGGACGTGCACTCGTCGCCCAGCCACTCCCAGATCCCGAGTTTGAGAAGCTGTATATAGAGGAAGAAACTGAGAGAAATGATACGGCAGACCAGCGTCTCAGTGCGGCGGAAGAACTTCAGCGTGTTGTGGATAGTTTGAAGGATGTGGCTGATATCTCCCGCGCTGGAGATGCGGAACTCGATGCATGTGTGATGGCCTCGGTGGCGCTGTCGATGGAAGAACTCGCAAGGATGTACGTGATTTGCACATTTCTGCTCGTGTCGGCATATGCTCATAAATAAATCTTTTACAGCGACGACCTCCCGCAAAGCAATCCCGAGCGATTCACCGAAATTCAGATGGAAATTGCCCGCGCGATGGCTACCCAGCCCACCGCGTTTGTGGCCCTTCTTCAGGGAATAGCACAGTCTGCTATGAGTGACGACAGTACACCATCTCCGAGTCCCCCGTCATCAAAACCCCTTGTGGATATCTCCAGCGATGACCTTGCCCCACTTGTTGCGCTCCGGCGGGAGCATCAAACGCGAGAAGAACGAATGGGCGTTCGCACATACAAATCATCGGGGACTTACGTGAATCCAAAAACTGGGGTTGAAAAGCCGCTGACAGATCGACAACTGCTGGCACAGAAAATGCAAGGCATTGTTAAAAGGGACCAGGAGCGTGGGTCTAGTACAGGCCTTAACCGGACGGTGCGATGGAGAACCGACACCGGCTCTGCTTCCATCTTAGCGGCTGCTGTGCCAAAGACCGGAAATGCTGCTAATGCAGAACTTGCCGCGGGTGGTCGGGCCAAAGAAGCAATAAAGCGGCGACGAGCCATCTTTGGCAGGCTGAAGTGTGTCTCGAGAGTTGCGGAGGCAGGCGTAGGGACTACATCTCAGCTTCAGGCCGGCTCCCATGGTTTCGCAATGGTTGGGTCAGAGATCATGCTCGTTCGCGGTAAGTGTTGTCCGAATTATTAAGCCTTTAATTAAATATTGACACGCGTTTCGGCAGTGATCACTCTGTATTCCAAGAATGGAGGCAAGGCCGGGGCCCACTCATGGGTTGCGAGTTCCGACACTGTTGGTTCCCTGTCATACCTGCTTGTCCAAGCCTATCAACATCTCTATCGTCGCCAGTTCAAGTTTACTCATCGCAATTATGCTGCTCTCGGCACATTGCGCTTCGCACACCTCCCGGCCAATTCCTTCCTTGCATTTCTACCCACGAATGACGAGCCAGTGAAGGAATTCCGCGATCATGTCGAGATTGGACCGCACGGCCAGAAGATCTTTGATGAACTTTTCATGGAGCGGGAAGTACTGGGGAAGGCCGTCGCGAGTTTGAACACTGTGCGACGCAAGGGAAAGGCAAATATTAATATTATTGACGTAGAGGAGGAGGAGGAGGAGGTAGAGTAGTACCACAGGTGTTTAGAACATTTTTTTTCGGAAATTTAAGCTCAGAAGCAAAGTTCGGATAAAAATCTGTCTGAGCGCCCGCCGGAGGCAGAATTCGGATAAAATTTCGGCCGCGGCCGCGACCTAAAGTTCGGATAAATTTTTCAAAACAGGCGAAATCGGTATCCGACCTACAAGCGATAAACAAGGGTCCTGGTAGAAGGCAAAGACGGGCCGCGGGCCGGACTGACGCGATAACGTGACTTGGAATCACGCCTTTCGCTGCAACTTTGCAACTTCAGCTTGCTTCTTGCTTTCGTGTGCTTCACCAGGCCTCAGTTTCAGTATCTTCCACGTTGAAAACCACGCCCAATTCTCACTGACATGTGTCTAGCCGTGCGGTCCGTGCGCGGATGATGGATATCCAATGACATCACCTTCCCGTTACACCTCTTTCCTTCGTACCCTTCAAAATGGCCGTACTTACACCCTCCAAACACCACAGAACTCCAGAAGGACCCTTTGAGAATCCATGGCCGCCGGTCTTGACGATGCTCGCAAGCGCAATGGCGCTCATGCGTCTTCCATTCGTTCGCGCGACGCCGCTGCAGCAGGACTTGCACGGAGTCAAAACTGTGAAGACCATCAAGCCCAATTTCGAGGTCTTGGACTCGGTGGATAAGCTCTGTGCCACTTGGCTTGGACATGCTGTATGGAACTAGTCTGAACACGTCTTTTTGAGACTCGTTAAGTTCTTTCGATAGGGGTTTCTCGTGCAACTACCTGCAGAACCCAACCACCGGCCGATGCGCATCATTTTCGACCCAATCTTCTCGGATAGAGCCTACCCATCCGCCTGGGTGGGACCTCGTCGACGACTCCCACCGCCATGTAAGATTGGAAACCTCCCTGAGGTCGATTTCGTAGCCATCAGCCATAATCAGTAAGTTTCGTTCCCTCCACCTTCTTTCGTTTCTAATTCAAATAGCTACGACCACTGTGACCTCGACGCGCTCAAAGCCATATGGAAGAAATCCCCCGGCATCGAATTCCTCGTCCCCCTCGGCGTTAAAGCCACTCTCGAATCCGTCGGGATCCCACCAGCTCGAATACATGCGCTCGACTGGTGGGATAACCTTTCCTTCCCTCCCTCCGGCGGCCGGAAATGCAACTACAGCTTCACATGCACGCCGGCACAGCACAACAGCGGTGTGTACATACTATCTACCAGCGTCGTTCTTGATTGTTGACGCGTTAACAGGGAGAGGAGTCCTCGACCAGAACTGGACTCTGTGGTGCAGCTGGGTCGTCCAGCAAATCCCCGAGGACGGCAAGCCCGCTGCGTCTGTTTATTTCGCGGGGTACGTTCACTTCATCTCGAGTGACTTTGATTTTATAACTGTCCTCCAGCGACACGGGATATCAAACCGCTGTAGGCCCGTGTCCGGCATTCAAGGGTGAGCTTTGTCCCTCTTACGACGATTATTTATTTTATTCATTGCCGGCGCACACAGAAATCGGCAAGAAACTCGGCCCCTTCGACCTCGCCATGGTCCCCATCTGGTCCGGCGCCTCCCTCACCGTGCTCGGAAAAATGGGATACAGGGTACGCTTCCTTCCTCCCCCTCTCACCATACCTACCTCCATTCCAATTTAATCTAACTCGACGCACAGCTCGCGGACGACACGCACCTCGCCACCCTGCACGCCACGCCCGAAGACGCCGTCCGCCTCGCCGCGGACGTGCGCGCGCGACACACGCTCGCGATGCACTTTGCGACATTTGCGGGGAGCGACGATGAGGCGCTCGAGCCCGTCGTGAGGCTCGCGCAGGCACAGCCTGGCGGGATTGCGGATTGGCGCAACGAGGGCGGGTTTGGGGCGATCGATGTGGGGGAGTGCGTGGCGATTGAGTGTGAGCCGCCGGCAACGGTAGAGGCGGATGAGGCTGAGTAGAGAGCGGATTGTATAATCCTACGCCATATATCGTTTCTCTCACGACACGCTCAGGATAACGCGATGCGTCACGGTCACGCGGAATGTGACTGCCCCTTTCTCTTTCTCTTTTTTCGCTGTGCCACCTTGTGCCACTCGCATGTATCCCGCATCTGCGCCTGCCCAAAATCTTCCAGTGGAAGTTATAGATTCCATTCTCGATGGAAACCGCGGCGACAGGCAATCGCTCACGTCGTCAAGCCTTGTCTGCAAAGCCTGGCTGCAGTCCAGTCGATACCATTTATTCTCAGAGTTCGACGTTTACGTCGGCCTCAATGTCGGAAAGAAGTTCTTGAAACTCCTCCACCACCCACTATGCACATTCGTATATTGCATTCGAACCATCACCATCTACCCTGGACAACCTGATGCGTCTGGCATCGCGCCTTTGGGCGACAAAACCGTGACGAGACTTGCAAAGCTAATGCATGTCTCTTCACTTCGGATCCTTAACCACAGAGGGCTCATCGCGAAGCCAACCCTGGCTCTCCTCGCATCCACCTTCAGCGATGTCGAGACCCTCCGCCTCACGAATTCGTTCGCTTCGGCAAACGACGCTATCGAATTCGCCGTTAGCTTTCCCAAGCTGAAGACATTGGATTTCCAGCCCCACTGTCATGAGAGCACTCCGGCGACCTTGCCCGACGCCCCGCCGCCGTCGAAATTGAGCCGCGTGCAGCTCTATAGCCCTTTCATCCACCGCGCCTGGTTTTTAAAACACCACGATCGATTTTCGGCCTTGACCTTATCCGACATAAAGGCGAACGATTTCGACAAGATCGAGGAGATTTTGGCCGATTTGCGGCCTAACCTGCGCGATCTCCGCATGAGTTTCTCGCCGAGGGAAATATCCGCTTCACTATCCAATTTAGGAACAACTTACTGTGCGTCGGCCAGTACATGTTCAATTCCTCGTCATTGACCCTATTTCTTCAAAAGCGCCAGTACCGAGTACCATCACCCTCACGGGTTCCGAGTTTGCCACTCTGCTCCAGAACCCACGTCTGACCTCGCTCGAACTCACTGTTCCAAACGCTTCACTCCACAACCTCCTCGAATTTGCGGAAAAAATGCAGTTGCCCAGTCTCGGTGTTCTCTCGTGGACTGCGCGGGATGCTGGATCGACCGATAATGGCGTATCCGCCAGGATAGACACGGTACTATCGGATCGAAGGCGTTTCAAGACCTTGAAAGAGGTGTTCATTACAACCCTACCCGAGGCCCGCGGCATCTATTTCCCTTTTGAAAAACCTACATCCAAAAAATATCTCAAGGCCGATGCCGTAGGCGTCAGGGTGACCCATAAAGCTCGTCAAGTCTAATTTATAGATCTTGCTTCCCAGAGGCTCCGCCGGGTTGCCTTGCACGATGAATTCGCGTCCGCGCATTTGGGGATGGATGTGGGGGCAGTGCGTTACGAGCCAGTGTGGACGGTGGAGGAAGCACGCATGTGCTGTTTTTTTCTGGAGGCAAATGTATTTGATAGATTCGACGTCAACTTACAAGAAAAAGTGCTATAGTTTTGGACTCGTTATTGATTCATCTATGTATGCACGGTGGTAGAAGCAGGTTTGATATCGTGGTTACCTTCAGACTTGCATCCATTGTTTCAATGCTTGGTCTGACTCGCCAGTCGGTATGTTATTTTCAAGAAATTGTGAAGAAGTTTTGTGCTTGGCACTTTGTAAGTTGATGCGACATCGTTCCTTGGGCGATACGAAGCACGCCTGGTGCATTTCATGACCAAATGAAGGTAAGTAGGCTCCAAGGAGAGGTATATGCAAATGGCCTTGAGGAGGGAGTGAAGTAGGGCAAAATCCAAGCCGCAGCGACGTGGTCGATGTCCACGCATTCAGAGACGTTGATAGGGTGTTGTAGGACAAGAGTAGTCTTCGCGGTATTGAGTCGCCACCACGAGCAAGTATTCGCTGAAGGACCTGCACATTGAAGAAACGGGTGCCGCTCCTACGGACTGGCAGAGCCTTGGACAGTGGACACAGCGCAAGTACGCCGTTCCTGCATAACCACGAATCTGTATGCATATTCAGTAAAACCCGAATGAACTGAAATCTGCGACGCAGTTAGGAATTCCCGAGCTGCTTTGTCGAAGAATTTCAGCTCAACGACCTGAAGCAGGTCCGGGTCGCCTCAGATTTGGTTTTTGAAGCTCAGGGGGGACTTGTAAAGAACCAAGGCGGTGGAAACCTGCTTGAAGGAAGGCAGAAGCTACAGAACCGAGGCTGTGAGTGTATCGACTCGCGAGGGAACGAAAGAAGAAAGGCAAAGATGAAGGTGATGTGATCAGAACACCCACCTTCACGAAATTGGAATGAACCCGGCTCGAAGAAAAGCTCAGAAGTGGAAGTCAACTCAAGAGAGAAAAGAGGGCACAAAATATGTTCAAAGCATGTTTATTTCATAACAGATACAGATGTGTTGATAATACAAGTCGAAAAACATCTAATCTAAACAAGTCGAAAGCGAAAGCTCGACCCGTCGTGCATTGGGATCGGGAACAGGACAAGTGTCTCTTCTACTGAGCACGGGGACGGCTGCCCCAAACGCGGTTCCCGGCTACACGCTTCGCGGGTCTCCCGGTAGGCTCGTCATCGCAGGGGGTGGATGTAGTCGTGTGCGCGGTGGAGGAAGTGGTGGTGGTGTGAGACGAGGAAGTGGTCGTGTGCGAAGTCGTGGGCGCCGTAGACGAGGAGGTGTGGGCGGCGGATGAAGAAGTGGTCGTGTGCGAGGTCGTAGACGAGGAAGTCGTGATGTGGGTCGTGGAAGAGGTGATCACAGTGCTCGAGTGCGCCGTTGAAGTTGCTGCGCTGGAGTGAGCCGTCGAGGGCGAAGTGGCACTGCTCGAGTGCGGCGCAGAGGATGAGGCAGTCGTGCTGCTAGAGTGCACCGTCGACGGGGAGGCCGTAATGTGCGTGCTGCTCGAGGCAGAGCTGCTAGGGTGCGCCGAGGACGACGAAGGGAACGCGCTGCTGGCGTGGGCAGTCGAGGAGGAAGTCGTCGCGTGGGTGCTCGATGAAGAGCTGCTAGGATGAGCCGAGGACGGGCCTGCGCTGCTAGAGTGCACAGTCGATGAGCTGGGGTGAGCCGCGGAAGAAGATGCAGAGCTGCTAGGGTGGGCAGAGGACGCCGAGCTAAAAGAGTGAGCGGAGGACGCCGCGCTGCTCGCGTGAACACTCAATGAACTGCTGGGGTGCGCGGAGGAGGTTGAACTTGAGTGAGGTGAGCTAGATGATGCCGCGCTGCTAGAGTGGGCGCTCGAAGAACTGGAGCGCGCCGCGGACGAGCTGGGATGTGCCGAGGACACCGAGCTAGAGTGGGCAGAGGACGCCGCACTGCTCGAGTGTGCGCTCGACGAGCTGCTGGGGTGTGCGGAGGAGGTTGAACTCGAGTGAGGCGCGCTAGATGATGCCGCGCTGCTTGAGTGGGCGCTCGAGGAACTGGAGCGAGCCGTGGACGACGATGCCGAGCTGGTGGGGTGTGCCGAGGACGCAGAGCTCGAGTGAGCCACCGACGAGCCAGAGCGTGCCACGGAAGACGAAGCCGTGCTGCTAGAGTGAGCGCTCGAAGAGCTGACGTGTGCCGACGAGGAGCTGGGACGAGCACTAGAAGAGCTGGAGCGAACCGTTGAAGACGAGCGAGCCACGGAGGACAATGTGGAGCTTGCATGGGTCGAGGAGTGAGCAGTGGCGCTCGAGAGCGAGCCTGGGGATTGTCGTAAATACATTTGTTACCAAGGTAATGAAACGAACTTACCACTGCTGCAATCGATCCCAATGGAGTCAAACAATGTCGTGCAACATTTAAGCGGCTTCTTAATTCCAGAGCTGAACGAAGAAAGTCAGAAACTAGACAGTTTGTGTCTGACGAAAGGCTTACCAGGACTGAGATCCGTCGGCCGCCGTGGTGACGGGGACGCAGGCAATACCGATCTCGTTTCCGACGTTCAAAGAGGACGAAATACCGGCATTGCTGAGGCAGCTACTGCCATACGAGCTGGTTGGGAATTCAATACTGTCGCAGCAGAATGTAGTCTGTCCAGTGCAA
Source organism: Mycena alexandri (assembly GCA_029233265.1). NCBI lineage: Eukaryota > Fungi > Basidiomycota > Agaricomycetes > Agaricales > Mycenaceae > Mycena > Mycena alexandri. The sequence goes on along the minus strand of JARJCM010000302.1, from coordinate 76,764 downwards.
GAGATCGAACCAGAGGCCGAAGCCGAAGCCGCACTCGAGCTGGCAGTGCGCGAGGCTGAGCTCGAGTGAATCGAGGAGCTGGAGCGAGCGGCGGATGAGGATCCCGCGTGGGAGGCAGAAGAGGAGCTCGGATGAACGGAGGATGACAAGCGAGCGGAAGAGAACACCGCGCTGCTTGAGTGGGCGCTCGAGGAACTGGAGCGAGCCGCGGACGACGATACCGAGCTGCTAGGGTGTGCCGAGGAGGCCGAGCTGGAGTGAGCTGCCGAAGAGCTAGAGCGAGTAGTGGAGGACGAAACCACGCTGCTAGAGTGCGCCGACGAGCTAGAGCGAGCGGCAGAGGACGCAACGCTGCTAGAGTGCACTGAAGAGCTAGAGCGAGCCGCGGAAGACGAAACCGCGCTACTAGAGTGAGTGCTCGAAGAGCTGGAGGATGCGGAGCTTGAGCGGGTCGAGGAGTGAGAAGCACTGGCGCTCGAGAGCGAGGCTGGGGAGTGTCTTAAGTACGGTTCCGTTAAAAGTAACAAGATAGACATACTAGTGGTGCAATCAATCCCGATAATGTCAAACAATGTCTTGCAGCATTTGAGCGGCGTCTTGTTTCCAGAGCTACGAATAAAGTCAAGAAAAGAAAGGTTTGTAGATTGAAGGACTTACCAGGATTGAGATCCGTCAGCAGCGGTATTGGCTGCTACACATGCAATGCCGATATGGTCGCCAACGTTCAGCGAAGACGAGATACCGGCATTGCTAAGGCAGCTACTGCCATACGGGCTGGTGGGGATTTCAATACTGTCGCAGCAGAACGTGGCCTGGCCATTGCAAGAAACCGAAGCAGAGGCCGAAGCCGAAGCCGCGCTTGAACTCGCAGTGCGCGAAACCGAGCTTGAGTGGATCGATGAGCTGGGACTGCTGGCATGGGTGCTCGAGTGCGAAGAGGACGCAGAGCTAAGATGAGCGCTGCTGGACGACGCCGAGTGGGAGGCCGAAGAGGAACTTTGGTGAGAACTCGATGAGGCGTGCGAGGCAGAGGAAGACGCAGAGCTGCTGACGCGGGAGCTGGAGGCATGCGCGGAGGAGGGCGATGACGAGCTACTGTGGATGCTCGAAGACGCAGCGTGAGAAGAGGCCGAGCTGCTGGCACGAGACGCCGACGCGGAGCTGCTGAAGTGCAAAGCCGAGCTGGAGGCATGCGCGGAGGAGGGCGATGCCGAGCTACTGTGGATGCTCGAAGACGCAGCGTGAGAAGAGGCCGAGCTGCTGGCACGAGACGCCGATGCGGAGCTGCTAGAGTGCAAAGCCGAGCTGATACGTGCGCTACTGGATGACACTGAGTGAGAGGAGCTTAGGTGAACACTCGATGAAGCGTGCGAGGCAGAGGAAGACGCAGAGCTGCTGACGCGAGAGCTGGAGGCATGCGAGGAGGAAGGCGATGCCGAGCTGCTGCGAGCACTGCTCGAAGAAACAGGGTGCGAAGAGGCCGAGCTGCTGGCGCGAGAAGTAGACGAAGAGCTGCCAGTGTGCGCGGAAGACGAGCGAGAAGCAGAGGACGAGGCACTGCTAGAATGTGCCGCACTTGAGGACGACGAGTGTGAGACCGATGCCGAACTGCTGTGAACGGTACTGGAAGACGCGGGGTGCGAGGAAGCCGAGCTGCTGACACGGGACGCTGACGAAGCGCTGCTGGAGCGAGCGATGGAGCTGCTGGAATGCGGTGCGCTCGAGGACGACGAGTGTGAGATCGGTGCCGAACTGCTGTGAACGGTGCTGGAAGACGCGGGGTGCGAGGAAGCCGAGCTGCTGACGCTGGATACTGACGAAACACTGCTGGAATGGGCAGCGGAACTGCTAGTGACGTGCGACGTGGATGACGAGCGGGAGGCCGAGGCAGAGCTGCTGTGTGCGCTGCTAGACGGCGCCGAAGCCGAGTGGGAGGATACCACAGAGCTGGACCGCGAGACGGAAGCAGAGCTGGCACGGGAGGAAGCTACTGAACGTCAATGTGACATTAAATAGGTCAGGGATAACATTAACATACCTGTGGAGCTACTTTCACGGGAAGAGCTGCTATGAGCCGCCGACGGGCTCGACCGGGATGCTGATGCGCTCGAAGATGCGTGGGTAGACGACGCTGATGCGGATCGAGATGCCGAGCTCACGTGCGATGATGATGCGGACCGCGAAGCCGAGCTCGATGCGCTGCTGTGGGCAGCCGAACTGCTTGCGTGGGAGGCAGAGCCAGCGCTGCTAGCCCGAGATGAAGAGGCAAAGCTGGAGGAGTGCGGCGCAGAGGACGAGTGCGAAGCGGACGACGAAACTAGGGGAAGAAAATATTAAAACGGGTTTATAAAAATTCCAAGATAGTAACTTACCTGCGGAGCTGCTAACCCGAGAAGCCGACGAGGAGTGGGGCAGCGACGAGGACGCAGGCACGGAGGAAGAGCTCCGGACACTGCTGCCCGAGTGGGCCGACGAAGCTGCGCTTGAGCGAGATGCCGAAGCCGATGAGTGCACTGACGAACTGCTAGCATGCGCAGATGACACAGAGCTGCTAGGACGGGTGGAGGACGACGACCGCACGCTGCTCGAGTGCACCGACGAGGACGCCGCAGAGCTGCTAGCGCGGGAAGCCGATGCCGAGGAGAAGACAGAGCTGCTGTGAACAGTGCTGCTGGCTGACGACGAGCGAGCAACGGACCCCGAGCTGCTTGGGCGGGAGGCGGACGACGAAGAGCGGGGTGCGGACGACGTCGACGCAGAGTGCGAAGCTGTTGCCGAAGACGAGCGGGCCGCCGAGGACGATACGACGCTGCTGGCCCGGGAGGCGGAGCTAATCGACCGCGAAGCCGAAGCCGACGAAAGAGCGGAAGACGCAGAGCTACTGGAATGAGATGCAGAGCTGCTGACCCGAGCCGACGATGAGATGTGGGACACAGATGACGACCCTACTAAGAAAGTATTAGAGATTTTGGGTTGTAGACTAATTAACGAGGGGTACTAACCTGCCGAGCTGCTTGCGCGGGACGTTGAGGACGATACACGAGTTGAAGACGACTGGGGCGCTGAAGATGAGCGAACCGAGGAGGCAGAGCTGCTCGCATGCAAGGCCGAAGACGAGGAGTGGGGCATCAATGCGGAACTGCTTGCACGAGATGCAGAGCTGGTTGAGCGCGAAACCGAAGAGGATGAGTGCGACGCGGAGGCAGAGCTGCTTGCACGAGAGGCAGAAGAGCTGCGTGCGCTGGACGAGGCAATCGACGAAGAGTGAGGGACCGACGACGCGGAGCTACGAACGCTGCTGCTCGAGTGCGAAGCAGATGTTGACGCGGAGCCGCTTGCACGGGAAACAGAGCTGCTTGAACGCGAAGCCGAAGCGGAGGCAGAGCTGCTGGCGCGGGAGGCAGAGCTGCTTAGACGCGAGGCGGACGACGCGGAGCTGCGTGCAGACGAAGAGACTGAAGAAATATGAGCTCCATGAATTAATTGAACATGAAGAAAATAACTTACCTGCCGAGCTGCTAGCGCGGGAAGAGCTATGGGCGCTTGACGCAATCGACGACGAGCGAGGCACCGAGGACGACGCAGAACTGCTGGAACGCGCGGCCGAAGACGAGCTGCGTGCACCGGATACAGAGGCAGAAGCCGACGCAGAGCTGCTTGCACGAGATGCAGAGCTGATTGAGCGCGACACCGAAGAGGCTGAGCGCGACGCGGAGGCGGAGCTGCTTGCACGAGAGGTGGAAGAGCTGTGTGCGCCGGACGAGGCAATCGACGAAGAGCGAGGGGCAGACGACGACGCGGAGCTACGAACGCTGCTGCTTGAGTGCGAAGCAGATGCTGACGCGGAGCTGCTTGCACGGGAAACAGAGCCGCTTGAACGCGAAGCCGAAGCGGAGGCAGAGCTGCTGGCGCGGGAGGCGGAGCTGCTTAGACGCGAGGCGGACGACGCGGAGCTGCGTGCAGACGAAGAGACTGAGGAAAAGATAAGCGATGTGAATTGATTAAAGGAGAAGAAAACAACTTACCTGCCGAGCTGCTAACACGGGAAGAACTGCGAGCGCTGGATACAGTGGATGACGAGCGAGGCACTGAAGACGACACAGAACTATGGGCACTGCTGCTCGAGTGTGAGGCAGATGCTGACGCGGAGCTGCTTGCACGAGAGGCAGAAGAACTGCGCACGCCGGATGGGGAGGCTGAAGACGAGAGAAGGACCGATGACGACGCAGAGCTATGAACGCTGCTGCTTGCATAGGAGGCGGAGCTGCTCGAGTGCGCGGACGCCGTCGTAGTCGACGAACGAGATGCGGGTGCGGAGCTGCTGGCACGCGAGGCAGAAGAGCTGCGAACGCTGGACGAAGAGTCCGACGAGCGAGGGACCGACGACGACGCTGCAGAGCTGCTGCGAACACTGCTCGAGTGCGAAGCAGATGCTGGCGCGGAGCTGCTGACACGGGAAGCAGAGCTGCTGACACGCGAGGCGGATGAGGCAGAGCTGTGCGCAGAGGAAGAGACTGAGGAAAAGAAAAGAGATATATGAGCTGCGTGAATTAAGTGAGGGGGGAAAGGACTTGCCTGCGGAGCTGCTAACGTGCGACGAAGAGCTGCGTGCGCTAGATGTAGAGGCTGACGAGCGAGGGACCGACGACGACGCTGCAGAGCTGCTGCGAACACTGCTTGAGTGCGAAGCAGATGCTGACGCGGAGCTGCTGACACGGGAGGCGGAGCTGCTCGAGCGCGAAGCCGACGCAGATGCAGATGAGCGAGAGACTGGCGCGGAGCTGCTCGAACGCGCGGCCGAAGACGAGCTGCGTGCACTAGAGGCAGAGGCAGACGAGCGAGAAATCGATGCGGAGCTGCTTGCACGAGAAGCAGAGTTGCTTGAACGTGCGGCCGACGATGAGCTGCGTGCACTGGACGCAGATGCAGAAGACGAGTGAGGCACCGACGCAGAGCTGCTTGAACGCGCTGCCGGCGAAGAGCTGCGTGCACTGGATGTAGAGGCAGAAGACGAGTGGGCCTGCGACGCGGAGCTGCTTGCACGAGAGATAGAGCTGCTTGAGCGCGCAACCGACGATGAGCTGTGTGAAGAACTGCGTGCACTGGATGCAGGGGCAGAAGACGAGCGGGCCAGCGACGCGGAGCTGCTTGCACGAGAGGCAGAGCTGCTTAAGCGCGGGACCGAAGAAGATGGAGAGTGAGACGCCGACGACGAAGAACGAGGGGCCGACACGGAGCTGCTGAAACGCGTGGCCGAAGAAGACGAAGAAGAGCGGGACGCCGACGAAGAATGAGGGACCGACGAGCTGCTGATGCGCGAAGCGGAACTGCTCGAATGCGGGACCGAAGAAGACGAAGAGTGAGCGGCGGACGACGAGCTAAGGTGCGACGAGGCCGAAGACGAGGTAGCATGCGAGGACAACGTTGAGGCAGCATGCGAGGAGGAAGTCGAAGGCGTAACTGAGAAGAGAAAGGTTAGTGATAAGGAAAAAGAACCAGATGGCCACTCACCCGCTGTGCAGTCGATGCCGACATGATCAGAACCGACGATGTTACCGCAACATTTGGCAAGTTTGCCGGAAGAGCTGAATGAAAAGAAAATAAGAACGAGATCGAAGAAAGGTAAGTGAAGGTGAAGAAAACGTACCAAGTATTATCGGAACAGGCCGTGCAGCCCGTACCGATTTGTTCACCACAGCTGCTGGCGGGAATACCGAGTCCACTGAGGATACCACGGGCATAAGAGCTCTCGGCGGAATCGAGAGTAGAGCAACAGAAGGTCTTCTTCGTGTCGCAATGGAAAGGGGTCGACGACACCGTAGAGCGCTTGGCGCCTGTGGACAAAAATAATCAGTACAATGAGAGAAAGAGAGAAGAAGAAGCAAACTCGCCTATATGGCGACGTCTGGGAGGCAGAGGGGGAAGCCCCCGAGCAAATCGTTGAGCGTTGGTTTCCCGAGAAGCCTGTACAGCGGAGATGGCGAACGAAAGAGCACAAAAAGCAATGGAGGTCTTCATGTTGAATGTCGAATGTCGAAGGTCGAAAGGTGCTGAGCAGAAAAAACATAGCCAGCTTTTATAGCAATGGGGAGTGAGTCGAGACAAGTATAGGGGGGCGGAAAAAAAGTGAGACTTCCGCGGAAAGATCGGGCCACCGATTGCTTCCGCGGCCGCAAAAGGTTCAAATCATTGTCCCTCGGCGCTGAATCTCCACGAAGGAGAGCAAACGATAGAGTCCGAGAAAATGTTTTTTTCCGGGAACAAAACGACCAATGGGCTTGGGAGAAATGACGAAATTGGCCTCGAAGTCAGCTGAGACACGCAGCTTGGAACAGTCAAACCAGTGAGCGGAAGGTTCACAAATTTAAGACTACCACCAAGACATGGGATTCCAGACCAGGCTAGTCTGAGCGAGGCCTCGGGGAACTCACAAAGGAGTAGTATCGCGAAACTGAGCCCGTGGCGGGGAGTCGAAGGAGGATTCAAGGTAAAAAGACGCGTGGAATTATCTCTGAGAGCGTGGATTATTAGAGTTGTGTGGCATCCTGGCCGGCACAAGCACCCAGTGCCAGAGCGCAGGTTGGTCAAGAGTAAATATGTTTTGTTTACACCTGAAAGAATAGCCAAACAACCCACTGTAGAGAGTTTGCGCAGTCGGATCAAGTGTGCCAAAACACTCGATCTGAGTGTATCGGCACACTTGATCTGATTGCTATGGAACACTTGGATTAAGTGTGTAGAGGCAGTCGATTCGACTGCATTTCGGCCATCTTGGCAGTCAATCTCACTGCCTCCACACACTTGGATTGAGTGTTTTCAGGCAGTTGGATTGACTGTATATTGACGCTTGATTTAGCTGCATAGATCACTCGGTTTGTACCCATAAATCTGTACTATTGCACTATATATTACATGGACTATTCTACTCCCAATCCATTACCCTGCCACTCGAATCAGAGGCCTGGTTGCAAAGGGAAGTCAACGACTTGTAAGCAGAGCCGAAATTGATCACATACCGTTCCCAACGCCACCGAAGTGAATCGGCCTGGGGTGGAGCAGACGAGGAGTCAACAAGACAAAGTCGAGAAAGCGATATGTGTGCACGAACCTTGAATCTATCGAACTTCGGTTCAATTAGTGCTGATGCCGATGTCTAAGCATGGAAAACAAATTGGGTATTGAATCCACCTGTAAACGAGATAACAAGTCAGCAAACGAAAATCTGCAAAAAAGAGGTAAAGCCAAAGAACACAACGGGCACTTGCCACTGAATGAGTCATCAACGAGATTAATCAAGGAAACCTGTGACGTAGTACTGCTACTTATCTGAGACGACGAGAAGCCCGGCCACAATTCTGAGTTATCCAAATGTAGGTGCGGATAGAGATGAAGGGCGGGCGATGTAGTCCCATTGATTCGAGGACGGAGTCGCGGTCCAGTCGAGTTATGGTTGTCGGTAGATCGAGGTGTCTGTAAGGAAGGTCAAGACCAGGATTGATTTCGACAGAGCCAAATGTCGAGTTATCGTACGGCGTAAGGACCCAAGAAAAAAAGGTGGGAAAGGACGAGTCAGTATCACGTACTCAGCAGAATGAGTTTCCAGACCCATCCCGTCTGTTACACATCGGGCACGAAGGAGTAGAGTCTGCTAAAGAAATCGAGGGAGGCAAAAAATAAGGGAAGACGACCCCGCGAAAATGAGAAAAAACAAGGGAATGTCGCCGAAAACACAGAACGACCCGCCCACGACCATGTGCCGGAACATAGCCGGGCACGCCATGGTAGGTACGTTGAGATGCACACCCCGCTCCCGCTCGCCCTCCCCACTCCCCACCGCAGATGAACAACTCCAGAGTAGGGAGGTAGGGAAGACAAAAACGACAAACTCGGAAGTAAACAGGTAAACTACACGCAAAAGAAAAAAAGAAAAAAAGAGTGGGGTGAGGCAAGAAACAACACACCTTATCCCCTGCCAACGCAATCTGCGCCCCCGCGTCGCGCTCGACGGACGGAGTAGTCGTAGAGCGCCCTTTAAAAAATGTACGTGAGCATTTTTTAATAAAGGAGAGAAAGAAAAGCGAGATGGAGGAAACACACGACGTGCAAACACCCTCCGCGTTACATCATCCGACCGACGTAGAGCGCAAGGACGTCTCCGCGGGTGCGCTGAGTACACAGCACACGTTCTTCCCAGCACCCCCACGCGCTGCTCACGCACGCACGCAACGCCCACTCGCCGGCTTTGCTCTCAACCACCCGCACACACCCCCGAAAAAGAAGAGAAAAAAATCCCGAATCCCTATCGGTACGTGCATATGTCCCGCTTATGCTCCTGTACGCCACCGGACACGGCCTACGTTCCACGTCCTTGCGGACAAGACGCCCACACCGATGCTAAGCGCAACCGACAGGCGCACCGATGATGCACGCAGCCTCAATCGCACCGCTGGCCAGCCCGCCGACCGACGCCGAGGGCCAACGCAGCTATGACGACGAGCACGAGTGCGACGTCGCAGATACGGATACGCGCCGCCCAAGGACGAGGGTACGGCAAGGGGGAAAAAAAGAGAAAAAGGAAGAGAACGGGAGAAAAGAACACCCACGCGTCCTCGTTTTGGGTTTGTATCCGCACACCTACGTCCTGGGTGGGACGCGGGCAGCGCGGAGGAACGTGCACCCCCATTCAGAGCATGATCCCGGTTTCGACGGCGACGCGGTCTGACTGAGGGGCGACTCGTCCGGACTGACTGACGCGTCGGACCGCTGAATCGCACTGACACGTCGCACCACCGCATCCACGGGCACGGTTGGAGCGGGCAAAAAAAGGCGCGGAGGCGCACGGAGGGATCTGTGATGCAATGCTTCCCTTGCGCGTGGGGTGGACGCCGAATGTGCCGCGGACGCGTGGCGTAGCAGCACGAAACGGGGAGGACGAAACATCCACCGTGGCCACGGTGTGCACGTTATTTCGCCGAGCGTCGACAAGGCGGGCCATGAGGGCGACGAGGCAGGCCATGAGGGCGACGAGGTCGGTCATGGGCTCGTGCAATGTGTGGCCGAAGGCGCCTGTACGAGCAGAGGGGAACGAGCAGGCAGGAAAAAGGGGGAGGAGGACGCATACCTCCACTCCCCCGACTCGACGCGAACGAGCAAGACACGCATCTGAAATAGCTAAGCGCAACTCGCACGCGCCGACGTCGTACCGCAAACACACCTTGTTAGCTCTGCACGTCGCGCGCCTTCGTTGCATTGAGTCTCGAGTCGATTGCTGATAATGAGGGAAAGGGAAGTCTTACCTGAGACGCGTAATTTGACACTCCCCGCGCGTATTGCATCTAGGAGAGTGCATTGGTCAGATTTCGAGGCCACAGAGGAAGTATACATCGACTTACGCGTCCTTGTTGGTGGAAACTGTATTTCGCCGTTGAGTGGTTTGTTTCGCTTCCTACGGACTTGGGAAGCGCGCTGGACGTGTTTGAGGACCCTGTGAGGCGTTTGAAAATCGAAGAATTGGCCTGGCGGCGGGGGACGTGCGGAGAAGACCTCGGATGGTGGTGGGAGGAGGAGAGCGGCGGTAGAGCTTGCGAAAATAACAATGGCAAACAACACGTGCCTCTGCGGCTTTTCGCTTCAACCCACGCGTTAAAAATTCTCCGGGCGCATGAAAATGTGGTTAGTACAAATTTAAAGGCTGAAGAGTGGGCTAGAGTTCAGAAGACTGTCGGAGGCTACGGTGCGTGAAGTGCGCAAGACAATGCGAGAACACCTCGACCTTGTGCCGCAAAACCTTGCCTCGCGGCATGATCGGGGTCCCCGGCGTATAGTACAACAGGTTGAGGTCGGAAATAAAAGGGAGACCACCCATGACTGTACTACAAGCAAATAAGACCGCCCAGCTGCCTGACGAGTCTCAACGTACTTGCGCATTTGACGCGTTTGGGACGTATACCAACTCAACTGCAGGTGGAATCGAGGAGCTTGAAGCGGGGACACGCATAGGTTGTGCCGGCCCTCAGAAATTTAGCTGCATCTGCCTTGAGGGCATGAGAGTTGTTTTCAAAGAATTGGGTGCCACCCACCATTCGGTCCGATTTCCGACTTAACCGCGCAGAATTTGGGAACATTGGACATCTTTACCATATTCTTCCTAGTTCGTTGACAAGCACAGGGTTCCGAAGCGTCGACTGTGCCTTGATTACGGTATCGCAGAACCAATCCACATATCATGAGCGCTGCGTTGAAACTTAGTCTTCCAGTTCAATTACACCGACTGGGTGTCATTGAAAACACGGCCAAGTCCTCCAGTGAGCCAATGAGTTCTGTGGTAGATAGCACGAGGGCCATTAATCTTGGAATAAGCCGGCGAGATCTGCACATACACGAGAGTCAACCAGCGTGCAGTCAGGATGGTGGCAAATGCGCGAGCCAATAATTACCGGGAGCCGCACCCCACATCGCTTCGACTTTCGTCGCGATCGTGTTCTTGGACAAGGGAGAACCAGTGAGTCCGAATAACCAGGTACTTAAAACTCCAGAGGAAACGGAAAGCTCAGTACGGACACCGAACTTGCTCAAGGTTTTTCCGGACGATTCCAAGGTCCTGATTACAATCGGCCTCTTTCAACATTTTGGTGCTCTGTGACTAGCAACTCTTTCATACTGCCCAAAGAGAATTAGAAGACGTCGGTGTGGTGCAAGAGCTGGACTCACAAAGTGATTTTGATTAAAGCGAGCTTCCTCGTAATCGAGGACCCACATCTGCGGAGGGGAGCCTTTGTGTTCTGACGTTGTTATCTGTGAAGAGCTTGGGATCAAGCAGCAACTTGCATGTACCATGTGTGGGCAAAGCCTCGGTGCGCAATTTGTACTGCTGAAGAAAATTTCAGAAAGTGCGGTTACAGGGATAAGAGATCGGTGAATCACAGCAACCGAAGAACGAGCCTTGCGCTTATCCGTGATGGCGCGAGCAGAGAACCATTCCTCGTCGGGTGCTCTGAATCCAGAGTCAGCGATGAGACGGATGCTTCATATACTGCTCATCATACACTAGCCAGTTTTAGAAACAAAGATGTTGTGTCTGTTCAATTGAACATTCATCTCGCTTTCCTTCCCGAGGATGGGGCATGACGTGAGGTAACTGTTATCATCTTCCGGTGAGGTTCATCGTAATGGCTGGGTGGGGAGTTAGCGCGCCTGACGAATGGCAATCGAAATGCGAAGACCAGACGCACCGGTGACCGGTGAATGATAGCCTCGCATTTGGTCTTTTGTGAAGTTAGAAAAGACATGCTCTAGTGGCGACGGAGAGTGCAGGAAGACATCATTTTTGCATCTAGGAAGCTAAGGTATTTGATACGACAGTGACCATGACCTCGATCTTGGATGTCTACGACGTGGAAAATTCCAACGAAACGGCAAAGAACGGAGTTCGGAGCGAGACAGAGACACAGAGAGGACTAGTAGCTGAGGGAGAAAGTGTTCAGGTAGAAGGACCAGAGGTAAAGAGTGTGCATTTGGTGCGTTGGAATTTGGAGATGAGCAAAGATGAGCGGAAGAAGCAACCTACGAAAGTCGATAGCTTCCGCGTCAAGCGAAGGCAAACCAGCCATGAATTTCAGCTTCTAAGTACTCGATTTGGTCGGAGGAAGTGAGGGGAGGAAGTTTGTAAAAGCAATCAAATTGACTGCACTTGTACCAATTGCTTTGCACACAGTTGAACTGAGTGTGTCGAAAAGCAGTCAAATATAATGCAGTCGGATCAAATGTCCGAAAAATAAATCAATTGCTTACACACTTGATCTGACTGCGCGTACTCTCTACAGTGAACCGCTCCTGGCCCAATTTGGGAATTCGGTGGTGGATTTGGCAAATCACTCAGAAAAAATCCCGCGAAGATGAAAAATGCTCGCAGAGTTGGATAACAAGGGTTTCCATCTAAAATTTTGACTACCCTGTTAAGATCTCTTCTGCGCGTACAACTCTCTGTCTCGCTATCTCCGAAACTAGCACAGCTCGACGGAGCGTCAGCCCTCCACTATTACTGACGGGGTCAACGATTCGGGGCAAATTTCACAGGGTGTCAAGGTTACAGTACAGAGTGATTCTCTGGTGAGTTCAGCTTCCGAAGTCGAACGATGCCATCAACCCTTATTTTCCAGGAGAAATTGGGGGATCATTGCCGTGGGTATTAGGATAAGTACTGGCCCAAAGGCTACTGTTGGTATCGTCGACCAATATGTTCCTCAAACTCTGTGACATCGGCTGAACTTGAATTTTCTGGAAGAATTTTTATCCATTCGATACGGTCCTTTTTGTCTACATAGTTCTCTTCCAGATACTATCGATAATTCCTAGCAAGACTGCGTGATTGCGTCCCATAAGGTGTAGCGCTATGGCGTATAAACTTAATTCGACGTAGCCCTGACAATTCCGAACTGATCCCACGGTTGAATAATGCAATCAGTCGTTGGTCGTTGCTCATTCAGGTAGAAAGGTAAAGCTCAAGTGAACACCAGAAAAACAATTTAGTTTCCCAAAGAGGAATAAAAGCGATGGAAACCCAATTGCCACTGTCGAAGACGAACCACACGGGAAAACGCGCCAGTTCAAACTTCTTGCGTGGTCAAATTTATACTTCGTTTGCGTCGTCTTCCCACATACACGGGCTGCTCTGCCTTAAGCGACTAATTGAAGGCATAGACAGGAAGCTCCGGTGGATGTTGCCCCACTTAAGACATGTCCTCGAGGCAGAGGCAAACAGATGCTAGGATCTTCGGACAGATTTCAATAACAGCTTCAGGAGATTGCGCGGAAGTTCGAAAAAAGAGAGAAAACCTGCATCGAAGCAAGGCGCCGACTACGCGAATGAAGGACATCCAAGCGAGTCGTCCGACGTTTATTGAACAATTCCCCCAAGTTTGGACTACAGTAATTCTCAGTCGCCGTAAGTCCTAACCATTATGAGTGAAATAGATGCTGCGAATAACAGGCTCTCGTACCGCTGTTCTCAACGCCTCTGCGAGGCTTTGCAGTTCACTTCAATAATCGTATATCTTCCGGACCAGTCCGGCAGCAACCGCCTGCCACCACTCCCGACCAGATACTTGCGACGTTCCGGATGGGATTTTATTTCTGTCACAATATCTGCTAACTTCTCCGCCCAGATTCCACCAGTATTCCGGATGACCCATGTCTGCGAAAAGGGGATCGTAAGTGTCCCCTGCATTCGGATAGATTACGAGCCAAGGTCGGCTATTCTGAGGATCCGAAAGTTCCTCCACGGCGCGTTCCATGTCCGCCAGGATGGTCGAAATCACCTCGATATCGGTAGCAGTTGACTCCAAGCGCAGAAGGTATCGGCAGGTGCTCAGACCCTGGAATGTGAACAGGATTTTGTAGAGCAGCAGCGACGACGGAGCGAACATCGACCCTGTTATCGCCTTCTCCACTTGTTTCCGGGAACTTTCCGCCGGGGAACACGAAGCTAATCCACCACGGCTTACTCTCAATGCCCTTCGCTCGCAAGAGCTGCGATCGCCATTCGGGCGGCTCGGATTTCACGCACAAGCGGGACCGTCTCGAAGGCAATGAAGTCAAGTGCGGACCAAACCGCCTTGTCGTTCGCAAAGATACGGAGTCGTTCAAGATGGAACTGTGCGAGGGCCACGGTTGCCTCCTCCTCCTCCTTCTGGCCTTTGTCGTCTTTGAAGAACGCATTGCGATTGTCGCCTCCATGTGTATATCCGCGTGGACCAAAGGGTGGTGGATAATAGCCGTCAAATTCCTGTGCAGGACTAAGCCCCGCCCCAAATGGACCCAAGGAAAGCGCAATTTTGATTGCATTATCGTCGAGTTCGGGTTGGCCGGGCACCGAACTGTTGGCGCACTCATCATTGAATCGCGATCTCGCCTCGGCTTGCAAGGTAGGACAGATTTTGACATGATCTCCCGAGCATCCGCGTGAGAAGTAGCCGGCCTTTGCAAAGGTCGATAACGAGCATTGGTAGCTGCGACCAGCGTCAAAGACTCAGAGCTGGAATAATTTCGATGTATAGCTGTTCCTCACGTCGAAGTGAGAATTATCTTGGCACCCGCTCGGAGAAAGGCCAGGTGTGCGTCGACGAGGATCTCCGGATGCTCGATAACCGCCTTTGCAGACCACAGAGGTGTGTGAGAGAGTTCTAGGCCAAAAGTGGTTTCTAACGTCGTGCCCTACAACGAATCATGACGACCCATGTGCTGCGCACCCCTTTCCGACGCACCAATCCTCCGTCTAATACTTCCGCACCGTCCCTAGCAGAAGAATGAGGGTAAAGGGGGAGTGTGGTCAACATGGGCGAAAGAAAGGATAATCAGATTCCCGGCCCGAGCTACCGAGGGAGAAAACAATATCGGCGAATCGCGAGCCAATTAATAACTAGTGACGATAGGATTACAAGAGGCCATTCAAACTGTACGCATCTACATTATTTATTGAATAAAAACCAAGATTACTGGTCGTGATAGTCCCTGTCGTCGTTTTGGTCTTGATACCTGTTCCTGTCGCCGTGAAGGTGAGTTACATTCATAGCGCAATAATAAACGTGGGGCATCTACCCTTTGCGTGCGGCATTTTCCTGTCTGTATTGCTTGGGCAAAAACGCGAGCCCAATGGCATATAGGACCGGCAATACCTAGCAGGAAAATTACAGGCCTAATGAGCGTCCAAGAGGACAGAGACAGACGATGGACGTACGACGACCCAGACCATCCACAAAATGTTGACGCCAGAGGGCACCTTTCCAAGTCCGGTGAAGTTTGGCCACTCTTGGCTGTAGCCTGTACGGATCTGATACATTGAAAGCCCGATGATGGTGAGGCCGAGGATGGCGTGCAAGTAGTTTTGCAGGGGGCGGCTAGTCGCGTTCTTGGGCTTCACCCAGTGAATGACTGCGCCGAAAATACATTGTGCAACATAAAGAGCGAGGAGGACGATGCCCGGTTTTCTAGGGGATGTCAGACGCCACGATAAGGAGCCGAAGCGCACCCCACCTTGTGAGGGTCGAGGATCTTGTAACCAATGTTTCCGGATGCCTTGAAGCCCAAAACAATACCGACAATAATAACAGGACCCGCTGCGGACATCCTTCAGCGCCAAGGAAGGAAATGCAGAAGAAGGACTATACAAATTCCGAATTGCGCGATCCAGTGGACGGTGAACCACGAAGGAGAGAAGGTGCGCAGATACCGAGCTACCAGAGCACCGAGAGGGAGCAAAAGAGCAAACCCGACTACGGAGAGGATGGCATGGGCGACAACCATGCGCTGATAAGGCGTTAATGGAATGTCATCGGTGGCACCTCCCGTGTCTGTCGGTGAGTCCTCCGGATGAAGAGCCACCGGTTGACGCGGCGCCACCTGCGGACGTCGTGGACGTCGAAGTCAATGTCTTTGTCAAATCGAAGTTGAATAGTTCCATAATCCAGATGCTGCAGCAACGTCGCGGCTGACATCGGAGGAGCCTGGATTCTGGGTCCCGAACGCGAAAATGAGGGATTGTCTAGGTGTCCGTGTTGGCCTAATTGAGGTAAAGTTAGCTCAGGTGGAATTTCGTTTTGGAAGACATACTGGGATCGTGTACACGAAGGCCGCATTGCCTGAACTCTAAAAAGGGACGCATTTGAGCTCAAGTCAGACAGTTGGAGTAAAGGGACTAACGGTGCTGAGAGTAGTCGATAAGGTTGCGACCCGCGGCGGACTGGCGGCTACCGTGGGCATCACTTCACCGGGTGCCTGGCGTTGCGAGAGAGTGACAGCGCCGTTCGAGTTGGCCCACATGATAACCATTGGCGTGTTGCTCATTTGCGTTCCAAAGCCCATGCCCATCCACCCAGGTGTGCGCTTGCCAGTCCCCGCGAGGGTGTCTAGATACGTGTTCGGTCACCTCTAACGACTGGAGGTCAAGAGACGTACATTCGACCGTTGAACCGTTCACAACCGCGGAAACACACATATACTGCGCGAGTATTAGTCTTCAAACAACGCGAGGAGCGGAAAGCTTGTACCGGCGTGCATTTGGAGTCTCCTGTCGCGTCGCGTTTTGAAAATTCCTGAATGCTCGTCAACCCAAGGCCGATAGAGCGTTGATTTAGACAAACAGTGAGCCTTTGAGCCACATTGGAAGCAGAGGCCAATGCAAGGAGAGACAGAACTGGAAGCAAAAGATGGACCATTAGGGGGAGGATAATAGGGGAGATGAGATAGATTTGCAGGCATGGCTTTTTAAGACAATTTTGACGGTTGCTAACAATCTCGAGATCTCCATTGGCATTCCGACAGAACCCATCAACTATTTCAAAATCAGTACGTACCCACTTGTAACCACAAGCAGCCGTTCTACCGAGTCTGAAGACTCATGAAGAGCGCATCCCGTGTGAAGTGCATGTGGAAGACAGTTTGGTATCAGACATTTGGTATCTTCCCGATTTACCATACTGGGTTACTGAATTCCGCTTTCTCGAGCCGGAACTTTCTTCACTGGATTGGCGCGTGTTTAAGGCATGCTTTAAGGCACGCACAGTATTTTGTTGGGCTTTATTTTGCAGAATGACGGGATACATACATAGTCGTCAAATACAAATATACGGTCACCGAGCATTCCTTCTCTTACCACCATCGTTCCTCCGACCACCGCCATGGTCGTCCATAACCATTCGGTCCAGCAACGACGATGACCGCGCGCGAGAAAATTCGCTAGACGAGGCCCTACTCGCCGCGCCCTTAATGCTGTACCCGCTTTGCGAGGGTTCCTCGTCATTCTGTACCGCTACTGCAGATTTGGGACTCTCCTGCGCAGCACGTCCGCGGACCACATTAGGACCATTTGACCCTTTGGAGGCTAAACGACTTAATAGCGAAGGCGGCTGGTCGGGGTCCGTTCGCACTCTCTTCGGTGGCCGAGGCGAGTCGTCGGGGCCGAGGCTGTGCTTGTTTACCGGACGCTCGTGGGAGCTCGAGCGGGAACCAGAGGTGGAAGCCACAGGACGATCGCGAGAGGGAAGGAACGGAACGGAGTGTCGCGAAGAAGGCGCAGGTCCGAGTCCAGGCCGCCGACCGGTCGGAGGCGCAACTTGGGCGGTGGGCTTTTGTAACGACGAGGGTCCTGCCATCGGAGGATTACTCCCGTCATTTGACGGGAGATTTTCTGCTGCTAAAGACTGCTCAAAGCAAAGAAGAACGGTTGGATAAAAACGGAGGAAACGAAAAGCAGCCCGCTGCGAACCCTAATAAGATTTTGCACGTCTTGAAATTGCCCAGACTTGGCCTGAAGAGCGTCCAATGGAGGTCTAAAATGCGATGGCAACTCCCATCCCTCTGCTTTACGCTATCGGGTTGCAGGACGTCAGAGTTGATATTCTGAATTCATAGGATGCTCACACGCAAAGAGCAGTTGAGAAGAACCTTGCAGGCATCGCGGGATCGTTCATGCGATATGCCGGACTTCGCTAGGCACTATCGTAATTAATTTAGCACACCGCAGTCAGTAAAATAACGTCAACTAACGTCGAAAAGGATGGGCGACGCCTCGATAGATTGATGGCGCAGTGCAATATGCTGGGGCAAGTCGTGGTTCTGAGTGCTCTTTTCGGACGCAGCGAGAGCCTCGGCCACATTGCAAACCACGAATAGTTGGTCGTCAAGGGAGAAACGCTGGAGGACCGCCTTCCCGACAAGAGAGGGGACGTAGAAAGCGGAGGAAGATCTGTCGACGACGCCAGGGATTTTTCAATGGCGATGTATGCCATCAAATCCAGGTAAAATCGAGTGCTGGCCAATGATTTTGGGTTGGCTTTAAGACATAGCTGTGCTTTGTCAATGAGGGTTACAAGTAGGGTATTGCTGCGTAACGATCCGGGGTTGTAGGACCGAAGGGATAAGAGAAGCTGTTTGACGATAATATCAGTATCTGCAGGTGCCAATTTCGGAATTGCCTGTCGATAGCAGTTAGTAATTTGGGTCAGGCAGAACGACAACGAGGGCCAACCGCCAAGAGACCCTCGACAAGCACATCTTCCGCCCCGGTGTCTGGGAGGGCGTGTCGTTTAACAATTGCGTCTTTTGCCTCGCCTGTAAGGAAAGCCAAAACAAGTGTCCGGAGACGATCCCGCATGTATAGTTCATCTGGGTCCGCCGTAGGTTCCGCTGGCATGATTTGATCACATAGGACGCCCAAGGTAACGCGAGCATCGAGGTCCAAGTGCGCAATTAGTGCTTTTTTCACGACGACCACTTCATCCGGTTCATCTGAGCGAGCGATGCTATTGAGCGAGAACAATATCAAGTCATGTACTATCCGCAACTCACCGCTTTGTAGTAACTGCAATAATACATCCGTATTTCTCTTTACCCACTTATTTGCCGCTTTCGAGATGGCGGTGATGGCGACGTAGCCCTCCATGCGGACCTAGAGCATTCATAAACACGTATCCCGCGTCAAGAGCGGATGCAGCGAACAGTTGGCGACTGATCCTCGCATAGATCGTATACAGCATTAATGGCGGCCTCTTCCTCGTCCGGGAAGTCATTGAACAAGTCCGGGATGCTCTTGGCCGCTAGTATCTTCAAAGCAGTATGCGACGTGTGGGTTAGGTCTATAAGCTTGTTCAGGGTCTTTCGTCGCTGTCGAATGAATGGATTTAGGTGCCGATTCGGGCTCTTGACACTGAGGACGCACCAAAGCGCCAGATTTCTCGGAGCTCGCATTCGCTTGTCGGATTAGGTCTAGAGGGCGTAAGATAACCCACAAGCACGGTATTCAGTACAAACCTCGGATTTCTCGCTCATTATTCTCCATATAAGTGACGGAGCGGGAGAGATTTGCGAAGGCGATAGCTCGCAAGTCAAACAGATGAAAACAGCAGAAAAGAAAAGAAAAATCTGCGAAAATCAGGTGTGCCGAGGAAAGAATATATACAACATGTTCTAAGTGAGGTCTCAAGCTTTTTTTTGCTTGAATACGTTTTCTGATTTAAAAAAAAATTCCGATGAGTGTAAAGCTCTGCACATCTTATGCGGGGTCTGAGATATTTCCGCCAACTCAGCGTCGTGTAGAAACTAGATGGAGGGCCGGACCAGGTATTTTGAAGCGTTTCTTTGGATCTGGAGAGCGAGCAGATACGGGAAGATTGGTAATGACCCAGCTCTGGTAAAATGCGAGAATGCTAGTGGTATCTGATGTTTATATGCCAAGTAACAATGCGACGATAAGCAAAAGAAAGAAACCCGAATCAAACAGAATGCTCCACCCTCCGCTGGCTCTCCACCGGGTCCACAAACAGCGCCTCAAATTCCTCCGGCGTCTGTCCAATGACGCCAAACGCGTGTTGGAGCGTGTGCCCAAGGTTCTCCAGCTCGACCGTGACGCCCTTCATCGTGAGCGCGTACGCAAAGAAGAGGAGCTGCCGCGACCCCTTGACTTCGCGATTCCGCACCACGTCCAGCTTCCGGATGGCCGCGACCTAATTCATTCAAGCAACACATAGGTTATACGAGTCGAGGACATACCAGCCGTTGCCGTGAAGCTTCCGCAGGAGGCAAATACGGGGGCATCGGAGCCTTGGAACGGAATGCAGACGCGAGCGTCGAAAAGCTGAGAATGATGTTCCCGACCATCTCTCGCCGCTCCTTGTTAACAGGAATGATAAAGTCTTGACGAACGGACTAGCACAATTTCAGCACTGTCCGTGAAAAGTCAACCCAAACTCACGGTGTACCTGACGAAAGATCAGCTACATGCAGGGATCTTGGAAGTAAAACATTCACCATTCCTCCCGCGTGGTTACACATCGCATGCTATGCAGCTTATCCAGAATCGTCTGCAAGCTGGTCAGAATGCCGCGGTAAAGCTTGATGGGGAACGGGCCCTTGAGACGCGGCTCATTCTGCGTCTGGGCAAGAAGCCCTTGCAGCTCGATTAGATTGATCTGCAAGTGCAATTCCCTAAAGTTGCGTCAAAAAAAAATCACACAGCAGGACGGCAACCTACATCGCCATGAACTCCTTGATGGAATTCGAGAGCTTCGCATGCTGAGGTGACAGGGCCCGAGTCTCGTTGTCCGACGCCCCATACTCCTCCACATCCGTCGAGTCCGCAGCAAACGAATTCGACGCAACTAGACGCGTGTACAGCCAGCCTATATTCAGGCAAAACCTACCAAACTGTCAGCGAAAAAAAAGAAGAAAAAGAAGATAAGGATCCACTCAACTCGCTAAGCGCTTTGCTAAGCTCCCTTCGCGCCTCCGCGGGCCACCAGAACCTCGACACCAACGCCGCCCAAACGACACCCACCGTAACAGAAATCGCACGCCGAACCGCCACGTCGACCGCTGCCAGTTCCTTCTCGCGCAGGTTGTAACTGTCGCGGGCAAGAGTAAACGCCGGAGTTTAATCGCGAAAGGGTATCAATGCACGCACCAGTATAGGCAGGTCAGGTTATAGGTTAGGAGCACGAAACGGGAGGCAGATATGTATTGGGGCTTCGCGACGATGTAATAGAAACACGGGATCGAAAAAAAGAACCCAAAGACGGAGAGGAGGATCGCGTCATCTGGGAAGAGGGTGTAGACAGCGGCAGCCACTCCTGCGCCAAGACTGAATAGCATGCATAAGTACACTCGCGGAATGGAAAGGTACAGGTACATACATGGTACCAAGAACCCGGTGTAGGCTCAAGAAATTCGTCTGTGACCAATTGAGGTTAACAATTTGCAAGGTACTAGAACGCGAAGCGACTTACTGCTCCAATCGTCGGTGAGATCACGATGAAGAACTACGTCGAGCTTCAGATAAAAGCTTACAAGATATTGACGCAAAACTGTACCGAAATCAGGGCCCAGTCACCCCCGAGCCCGACAAAGTAGTCACGCGTCGAGTCAAAGAACGCTGGGGCGGCTAACATAGCAGTAGCCATCCCGGCCTTTACAGCGTATTTCATATCGCTCTCGGTAAGTCGCTTCCCAATGGCCCACAACGACCGCTTGATCCTCCCAATCCACGTCAGACGATGCCAAGCCGGCGTCTGGATCGTATTCGGCGCGTGGGGCCGCACTTTCGGGAATGATGGATGCGTGCGCCGGTGGACCGGCGTCACATATTGCGCTGCAAGAAAAAGTTAGTAAAGTTGTATGCGGCTGTAAGAACGACACCCACAAAACCGGCGCCTTAGCGTCGCTCCTTCTGCTTCACCGGGCCCCTTGGGGACGCGTGGGATTCTGCTTCCCGACCGAGAAACATTCCTCCTCGCCTTGCGCCGCGATGGCCAGGTGAATATCCGCATCCACCAGCTCGTACGATTCGCCCGTGCCTGTTCAAGACTGTATATCCGGTTCATGGCATCGACGAGCGACACCAGCTCGCCCGCAAACTCCTGCAGCGTGAAGATGAAGCTATATCATTCAATGTTAGCCCAGATTAAGTGGAGGAAGGGAGTAGGTAACGTACAAGTAGACCAAAAAAACGTGTTCATTATCGGCGTTGAGCACTTCGTTGTGCTCCTCTGGAGAGGTGCTGTCCCGCAAATCAGAGTGAAACTCCGACACGACGTTCCGCCGATAGAGCCGGAGTAGCGCGTGGTTGGAGGTACTCTCAAATCGTACCAGGGCTTGCTCGATCCCATCAACGAGTTCCAGAAACTCGTGCTGCTCGAAACCAGGCCGTTTACCACGGCGCTGGGACTTGACGAACGACTGGCGCATTCTGGAGAGGGTGGATGTACATGTCATCTGAAAGCGTGGTTAGGAACCGTGCGTCCGAGTAACTGTAACGAGAAAACTGACCGATAGGGCTTTCAGGGGCGGGCCTAACTCGTCCACCAAGTCCCCGAACATCTCCGCAGCCGCCTTTAGCATCACGGTCTCCTCGTCGTCCTCCTCACCGACCGACGGCTCAGCCTTCTGCTTCCCATTACTAGTGCCATGATCCGTCTTCTTCTTGCTCTGCCCGACCACGCCTGCCTTCGTCAGGTCATACTGCAGGCGCGTTCCGCCCCGAAGACCGTTCAAGTGCTGTGCGAGCCGATTCATGCTGTCGACCGCGTCCTCGTACGCACGGCCCATCCCTCCGCCCGGCGCGCCGCCGCTCCCCCTCACCCACTCGCTCTGCGCCTCCTTCAAGTTCTTCTTGAGGCTCGTGAAGCTGCTCTGGTGATTCGCGACAGCCTTGATCAGCCGCTCGTGGCTCGGCTGCTGCAGCCCCTCTTCGAGAAGGAACGCATTCGTGAGCAGCCCGAGGAGGGTCGAGAAAGAGTCGAGAGTCTTGGTCATGTTGGCTTGGAGCGCGGAGGTGGCGGACTGCGGCCAGAAGGCGTAGCAGACGAAGTTCGAGGTCACGGATCCGCAGAGCACGATGAAGGATACCTGGAGGAGCGTCTGCAGGCCCCCTTCTTTGATTATGCTGCGCAGGGTTAGCGCGCGACGTAGAGTCCCTGAAAAAGGACGCACACGACAAAAATGAGAATGACAGTCATGCTGCAGGCTGGGCTACTAGTAAGCAAGGGAAAATAAATCGGGAGGTTTGCTGACCGGTGTTAAAGGACGGGCTTGCCATCCACACCTTCATCCACGCCACGATGCTCATGCTGACGCCAATCCACACGATCACGAGAACATCTGCGAGCCATTCCCAGCCGGGCTTGGTCTCGAGCCACCAGAAGACGGTCATGGAAGAAAGGCAAACGAATGCCGCGTACACCAGGCCCATGAAGCAGTACAGGTCGGCCTCGACCATGCCGCCCATTGATTTTGCGGGGTTGAAATAAACCGCACTGCGTGATGGAGAATGAGAATGATTACATCTCAGGCGTCTGGTTCGACGTACATTGTCGCAACCATATGCCCACTCGGAGACGGACGCCGCTCGCCATCTCCGTAAGTCGTGAGATCACTTATAAAGCTGGAAAGATAGGGCGAGAACGTGAAGAGGGACGCGATAAAATACGCGATTGCGCATTTAAGTATATTTTGGTATAGGACGGGAACCGTAGGAATTGAGAACCACGGCGTAGAGGATGCCTCGTCGACAGAAGAAGAGCGTGTCCTTGTGGAGGTCGTCGAGTCGGAGTCATATTCTTCTGCGTCTTCGTCCTGCGGAGGATCCATGAAATAGCTTGTTCGTTCTGAACCTTCGGCTAGAGGAGACTGAGACACCACGTTGACATCGAGGAAGGGGTCCACGTCAGTGTTGCCCAGCGGAGTGCTCGGTGCATATATACTCCTGCGCGCAGACTTTATGGAGCCACCAGTCCAAAGTTGTGCTTCGTTCTCCATGATCTGGCCAAAAACGGACCACTTTCTAGGAGTTGAGGTAGAGGCTGTTATGCTACGGCCGGACAATGAAGGGCGTACAACCCTCCCTGCAGTCAAACTGCCGTACCGAGGGGCAGCATTTCCGGAGTGACCGGATGAGATTGAAAGCCTGTGGCTCGTGGATTCGGCGGCGCCAGTGGCTGGTTCCTGATTGATATCTATGACATTGGGAGACGGCGACATTACAGCATGCCGTTTTCTTTCGGTTCGGGGTTTACAAGGAGTTTAGCAGCGAATATTCGCGTGAATGGTTGCCAAAAGGACTGGTAAAAATGTAACAAAACCCCGCCAGAGACTCTGAATATTTGTGGTGGAGGTGGAAGCAGATGGAGGGAGTCACGCCGTTACCGTCACGCCATGGATTTGAATATTTCGCGCTTAGACCAACGGCTGTTCGGTCCGAACATATTTCTTGGACATAAAAACAGGACAAAGGCTGAGATGCATTGATTCCGAAGATACAACATATTATTCAAAACTTAGTCCGAGACTCGGTAAATTTATTGGCGTTACGCTGGAAAATGCACAGGTGAGAACAGGTTCAAGAATATATTGCGCAACGGAAATAACATACATCTTACCAGTGGAACGTAGAGTGGATCGGAAAGCCTACGACTGACGGCTCAGGGTTGTAAGGCTCTTCTGTTAGCCCGTTCCAAGGTGAAAGACTCCCCAGGATTGACCACGGCGTTCGGAACAGGGAATGGACAATAGATACCTCGAGTCCATTATCCATGAACGGCGTGAGATGGATATTGAGGTCGAGAGTCCTTCCCCGTTTGAATTGTGCATGCACGCGCCGAAGCGGGGTATCCCCTTTCATCCGCGTGGAGATGAACCGTAGAAGAGCTGAATCCGAAATGAGTCGCCCGTCTTTGATCAAGAGGGTCCTCAAAGCGGGACAGCAAAGTGCTGGTATGGCATCGTCAGCGGGTGTCAGGAGCGCCAGGGTATCATCGTCGAGGGAGATTGGAGACGACCCATTGAACGACATATCAGCGCCATCGGAGATCACAAGCCTCTTCACTGTGGACGGTAAACTCTGGAGAGTTTCAAGTAGAGCAGCTTTCGAGAATATGTTGTGCTCGATATCGAAGTCCTCCAAGTGCGACAAAGTGCCGATGAAATGAGCAAGGGAGCGGTCGCTGCATTGGTCCGAGTCTGCAAGTCCACGGAGGATGAATTTGCGTAGTGCGGGCACAGAAAGACGCTGAAAAAAATATGGAATGGTGAGATTTGCAGTACAATGCACCTCGAGTGTATGTAGGAAGGCAAGCTCGACAATGGGATGCTGTGACTGTGGCTCGGTCGTCAGATCGCTCACTGTGAGTTTGCAGCATCGCAGCTCGGGGCAACTAGATATTGCACGCAATGATGCTTCGGTCATCAACCCCGACCAGACACCCCAACCGAGGCCGTCAATCGACAGGGTTGTTAACTGGTGCCACCTGAGTGGGAGTAGTTCGAGCAAATGGAAGGCGTTCCATGGCATGGAGAAGCTCGAGAGCCGAGCGGCACGGAGTATCCCAAAGGATCCCCATGTGAAAACGCCATGCGGATCGGTCATTTTTAATGCCACAGTTTCGAGCAAAGGCACATCGGTCTCGGTAAGATCGAGTATTTCTTGGAGTGCAGCTGGTGGGATCGTGAAATGGATGTGCTGCCAACGTGGCGCGAACTGGATAAGTAGTTGTAGAACTGAAGTGCGGGTAATCGAGGATGGGCCCGGGTAATACTCGAAGCCGCATTTCAATGAAATGGACAAGGGACATTGACCAGAACGTCGTAGCCAGATCTTGGCAGTCGCTAACCGCAAGGCAACTGTCTCTGCAACGAGAGTCGGAGCATCGGGGAAAGGCGGAGGGTCGACAATATGAAGCTTGGCCCATATCCGCGGGGTAGACATGGAAATTGCTCTCCATGAGCTGCATATACGCCCGAGGAGAACAGGCGCTTCGGAAGCGCTCATAGCACAATTCCGGTCGTTGGGGAGACATGCGACGAATATCTCCTGGATTATGTCGAGAGGTAGGCGGCGTGCCAAAGAAATGAGGGCTTTATGGGCCTCAACAAAGGACCCAACGCTGTCGTGCTCCTCCTTGAGTTTGTCGATGGCCTTCTGCAGATCTGCGATTTCATTGTCGAGGCTTTTCAAGCGAAGAGTGGGTTCAACGAGTAGGGACTTGATCTCGAGAACCTCTTCGTCCTTGGGACAGTAGTTGGTACCCAGGTGGGCAGAGAACGGGGAATCCGTGGTCATCGTCAAAGTCAAGTTGCCGCGATCCCCGGTCCGGGAACCGGCAATAGGAAACGCGATAACGTGACTTCACAATTTGACAACGATGATTACCGCGGCCAGGTCACATCCCGACATTGGGCCTCCAAAAAAAAAAAATTGTCGGGACTTTGCATCCGTCACTCGCCCAGAATTTGGTCGGGATTCCGGCTCCGACCTTTGTCAATTTTTTTTTGGCCGGGACTTTGAACTCAAAATCGGGCGCAAAATTCGGCGTAAATCATAAATAAATTTGTATTCGCTCAATCCTCAAGGCAATCGTCCTCTGGGATCTTGACCTTGGCGGCCCAAATCAAATTTTTGTCGGGACTTTGGATCTGACCTAGCCTCGGTAATCATCGGTCCTTTGACAACAAAGCGTTCTCAGAGCTGGATTCGAACAGCATCTGCGCGAGACTGAAGCCGAACGCGAGGTTACCGGAGAGACTCAGGAGGAAACAGTTTCTCAGACAGAAACGCGGGTGGGCCGAAACCAACGCGAAAAGCGCCAAGCTCAAGGACAAGGGCAACGTTGCGTTCCGGAGCGGAGACTACAAGAGGTATGCGATATACACGACTTCCATTTACCTGTCGACCCACGAACCGCTTTATTCTGTTGAGTAGGGTCCTCTGTTCCCCACATAGGATTACCGGTTGACGCTTTGGCTTAGAGTTAAAGATGTACAAAACGCAACCGACGCAATGGTGAAGGGCAATTTTAAACGATCCAAAGCGCTATTTCGCCGCGCGCAAGCGAGGACTTTTTGGGGAGACTGGCTTGAAGCTGACGAGGATTACATGAATGCCTTGGCGCTTCAGCCAAGAGAGCGTAACATCATCGACGGATTTGAGGATCTAAAGACTCTGTAGTGTTGCCGGTGTCGGGTTCAGAACCGATTCTGAACCTGAACCGAACCCGAACCGAACCTCAGTTGAGGTTCGGGGTTCGGCCAATGCTGGATTTTCCCGAACCTGTTCGGACATGTGCGAACCGGTTCGAACCTGAAGGTTCTGAGGGTGTATTTAGCGATATTTTTTACCGATTTTCAGCCCAAAAACTCCCCCAACATCACTCCATACCTGGTGAATAATCTTTGTGCTGAAATATGTGGGTGCTTCACTTGGTGCGGCTCATAATCATGCCCCTGAAGCACCGGGATGGTACTGATTATAGTTTGAAGTGTCGACGAGGGCAAGGAATACTCATTTTGAGCTGGTGGAACAGGACTTGTCTGTGATCTGAGTACCTACCATGCATTCAACAAGTAAGTATGTCTTTTCAGAATATTTTTTCACCCCAACAGTGACTGTCTAAAAATTACAGGTTCAATCAGGGTTCGAACCCCTTCTGAACCTGAACCGAACCTGTATGAACCGAACCCGGGTTCGGGGTCGGTCAGGTTCGGGGGTTCGGATTTTTTGGCTAAAAACCGGACCGAACCGGACATCGGCAACACTACTAAAGAGACTCCGCGGCTTGCCACGGGACGAGCAGGTCGCTTGAATCGCGGAGCATAAAGAACTCGAGAACGTACTAGAGGAGTTCAGAAGAGAGATTGAAAAGTTGCTGGGTCACCCCGCGTTCGGATGGTAGTCGCTGCCAGTGGAAGGTTAGTGATATTGGTTCAACCAGAGCTACGTATCTAACCGGGAAGCTATTTCCCAGGGAGTTTTTCCTGATGTTGAATGAGGTTGAACGTCGCATTCTTGAAATCCTGGTATAATGCTGTCTTGTCCTCCGTTTACGATACGACTTGCGGGAACCTTCCTCGTCCGACTGGGCTTCCCCGAGCCCAGATCTGCAAGCTCGAGGGTTTCGCAAGGGTTTCGGCGAAAAGCAACGGTTTCTATTTACATTCAAGTTCAGAGGGGTAGCCAAACAACCATCTTTGGCCCGAAATAGAAATTCGGCGTGGATCTTGGAAATCCGGGAAGGAAAGAAGTCGATCATCGAGGCGAAATTTGGTGGCAGGGCTTGGTGCTTTTTGATCGAAGAATTTCGGGCGGCAGAGTTTACAGGATCCCATAGCTCAGCCAGGTCAAACATCTCCCTAGGCTGGAGAACGCAGGAGATAAAAAAAACACAAAGAGTTACAGCATGACAAGGTGATTCCAAAAATACAACATTTATTCATCTTCTGCAGCTTACGCTTCCACCTTCTGCGCCTCAGCAGCGGTCTTGTGAGCTCTAAACTTCGCCATCATCGCGTCCGTGGTTTCAGCATACACGACATTCCACCAGTCCTTCCCTTCTTGCTTGCATTTGTTGTGCGCCGCCATTATAATCTTCTGCCAATCCATACCTGCACGCGAGTCAGAACGCGCCAAACGAAGTTACACCGGGTCCGTCAGGTACTCACCGTAATAGATCTGCGCCTCAAGGAACTCCTCGTCGTTGTATTCCCTGTCCAATCTCCTAGGTGCATCGCCTGGGCGGCAGCAAGCGTTAAGCACCCGGCGGCGAGACACAAGACGACATTCGTTCGCTCACCATACACGTCCGCGGTGACCAACTTTCGCCGACTCTTCATGATCTCGTTCCGCTTCTTCGTCTTGGCCGTGAGGATCAAATAAAAGAGATTCCCGATGATATCGACCGCAGTGCCCTTGACCTCATCCTGCGTGAGCGCGTTGCCCACCTGCGCCTCCAGACACCGCTGCACGAACTGTGGGGTGTATAGCATGCCGAGGTTCTTACCCGTCGATCCAGGCGGACAAATCTTTAACACGTCAACCCCGAGATCGAGCTGGCCCGGCTCAGGGTCCGCCAACGGTTTGATTTTCTTCCCCGCGAGCGCAGCATGCTTGGACTTGACATTCCACGCCGCCTGCCGACTCTTGATGGCGCGCTTTGTGAACTGGGTAGTAAGCCACTCGACGGTCTTGTCGTGGTCCCACGTCCTGGGGTCATGCGCATCGTACGGGACCGGCCCTCTGGGTTTGGGCGGAGCGGTCTTGAAAGGCGCGGCATAGGACAGGGTGTTGGTCCTTGAATACCAGTCAGACGAGTGCGGTGAAAATGCAGAAAGGCACATACGAGTGGATGGTATCTTGAATATGAGGTGAAACATGCGCAATGATCATCGCCTTGGAGGGCTGACGAGATTCAATGTCGAAAATTGGCTGTACAGGCTGGTATTGAGATTACAATAAAAAACCGGACGAACGGCGCTGACCTTGAGCAACATGGTCAATTTGTTTGACCGCCAGGGGATATGGACAAAGCCGTCCTCGGCCGCCATCTTTGCCTTTGCACGGACGCACTCCTTGAGATTCATGAGACTCTTATTGTTCTCTCGGGATTCGTCCATGCGTTGCTTATCGTGGTGCTTGGAGTCCTCGTATCGTTCACTGCCCGCCAAACTGCACAGTGCAATGAGCAGATGCGAATAAAACGTGGACTCCGCTCACTCAACAAGGATGAGCTGTCCCTCATCGGCGTACGGGAGGAGTGTGTTCTTGATAGTGATGGTGAGCATCGCGTGGCTCCGACTGCTAGTGGCATTACGGCGCGTTGCCGTCGTGCGGCGGTGGGATAAGGCCATATTGATCAGCTCCTCTAGCTCTTCGGACGAACGGACAGTTGAGGAGATGAGGTTAGGGCGGACGTTCCCGACCTTTGAAGATAATAAGCACAATCGACCGAATAACAAAAGCACATACCTTGTCCTCGCGGACTGAGATGTCGGTTCGTACGGGATTCCCTTGCGCATCAACCTCCTCTGTGGATTCCAGGAGGTCCGACGCGTGCTTGCCCAAAAGCTCTAGGAAGGTCACGGAGAATTCAAAGATGTCTCCAGCGGCGGCGGGGTCGGCACCTTGCGCCAGGAGCAAGCGCTTAGCTACAGCCCGAGCTTGATCAAAGAGATCGCGCGCGACGCGATGCTCCACGCTTTCCATCGTGTATGTTTTTCCACTGCCCGTCTGACCATAGGCCAGAATACACCCCACTCCACCCGAGAGCGCCAAGGAGAGCATCTGCACTGAATTGGTCAAACGAAAGGAGGGCATTGCGAGCAACACGTACGTCGTTGGCCACAACAGTCCGCCGATAAACCTCCTCGTTCTCGAGATCGGGTCCAAAAGCCAAGTCCGCTTCGTACGACTTGTGCGTGAGGGTGGGACCCGACCACTATACGCCGGGTTGAATTACATGCTCGGTCAAGTGAAGGAGTGTGCAGTCACCTTCATCCCGGGGACGTGCGCGACAAAGACGCCGGGTTCTGCGCTGGTCACGGTGATACCAGCGCAAAAGTCGACCGCAGCAGGCTGGCCATCCGCGTCGAGGGGCGCGTCTGCTGCGTCCGCGTCCGCGTGGAATTTGTCAGCGGCCTCGTCGGGGAGGGGTGGGCGAGTCCTGAACGCGACAATCACATCCTTTGACGCGTCTTCGCCAGGGGGAGATTGCTGCAGTTCTGCGAGTGGCACGAGGAAACCCTTGGTTGCCGGTCTTTTCTGGTTCCACTCGTCGAGGATGGCCCGCAAAGTGGGGAGATGGGTGGTAGTCAGAGTCGCTGAGGATGCCATCGTTGAATAAACTTGGAGCTCGAGATGAAGGGTGGTAACCAAATCCAAGCCATGCTTTTGTCTGCTTTTGTACCTGGCCAAAAGGTATTAGCAGATCGTTGGATGATCGGGCATCATCAACCCGACTGACGGCAATCGTTCAAGTTGGTTGAGTCAATGTTCTGGATGACTCAGATTCGCCTCCGAAGTCCCTCGCCGCTTGTGCGTCAAGGTGGTTCGGGACCGCGCACTGGGCGGGCCGCAAATGGCTGCTTCCTATGTCTGGTAAACTTGGTCGTCCGCCACCGGCGACTGCTGTTATTTCCGACTTGCAAATCGAGACTGAGGAAGCTTGGACGAGGATACTCAACGAGAATTTTCATAAAATCGTATCTGGCCAAGATATCAAGAACAAACAAGCAAGTATTCGTCACCAAGAATGCGTACCACCAAGATCAAGCAATGACATCAACCTTCCAGCGATGACTATGGCACGCTGTAACCCAGCACCTCTTCGACGCGTCTTTTCGCTTCACCTCGCCCTCGAACGGGTCCAGAAGCGCCAATTTTGCCTGTTCCGAAATGCAAGCCGCCTGCTTGTCCACCGGTGAGTTGCGGAGTCTCTTTAGCTCCTCGAATCCGTCGACGATGTTACGCTCCCGAGGCTGAAGCGCCAATGCCTCTGTATAATCTTCTTTCGCTTCGACCCAATCACCTAAAAATGACCTCCCTTGCGCGCGACGAAATAGCGCTTTGGCTCGATTAAAATCGCCCTTCTCCATCGCGTCCGTCGCGTCTTTACCACCGTCTTGTACATCTTCAACTATGAGTCAAAGCGTCAACCGATAACCTTATCTGGAGAGAGAGAGAGAAAGCCTATTTAACGCTACCGCAGCTCTGTTCAACGGATGAAGCGGTTGTGGTTCGAGAGGAACATGCAAGCCGTGTCACACTAGATCTCGCAGGCCTCCTTGTAGTCTCCGTTTTTGAACGCGGTGTTTCCCTCGTCCTTGAGCTTGACACTTTTCGCGTCCGCTTCAGCCCACTCGCGTTTCTCTCTGAGCATCTGTTCGTCCTCTGCAGCATCTGCCAGATGCTTTCGTACGCGGCTTCGTTCCGGATCGTTGTATATGGCGGCCACTTAGGTGCGCCGGCTTGCAGTCGTGCAATAAACTTCCGGAGTCGAGGGGAAGTCGAGATATGCTGTGTTTTCCCTCTCGCTGAGGCATTGCCCACTACTAAAATCTTCCTAGGTCGTACGGATTGCATGGGTCTCCGGCTTTGAACATCGTTGAGTCTCCTGGCTCCGTACATCGTTGAGGAAGAGGTAAAAGTTTTGGTGTGAGAGAGAAATCTGACTCGAATTTCGTTTACGTCTTTTTTTACATATTCGAAGTCGACACCATGCCCTCTCGCGTTCGCGGCTGTCTTACACATTATCTTGCTGGGCTTCCCGAGAGCTGGTTGGATCTTAAACTGGAAGCTCCGAACCAAACCCCGAGGTCGGTTCTCTGTTTCTCTCTGCCGAGGGCCCATATGAAAAACTCTCATTCTAACGAGAGCCTGTTTCTACCCTTCGATCCTTGCATAATCGCTAGTCCGGTTCATTCGCGCAGTTCTTACCTATTTTGACACTGTCTATGCCCTTATAAATTCCAGTTTACACTGGTATGAACACCTGTCCGAAGGCCGAGCACAAACTTGCCTCACGAACATGACTTACTAACTTAAAGGTGCGGCAGCACATCCAATCATTCCATATCAAACTTCCTATTTACGCCCTGAATTAGCCTCTTAGCCTCCGGTGTCTGAAGAACATAATGGCTATCCAGCACGGTAGGAAGCACGATGCAGTTCACCAAGGTTCTTTCAACCCTTCATGGATTTTGAACACAAACGTTTTCCCGAGATCTAACTTTAC
The DNA here is from genome assembly GCA_029233265.1 of Mycena alexandri. Lineage (NCBI taxonomy): Eukaryota > Fungi > Basidiomycota > Agaricomycetes > Agaricales > Mycenaceae > Mycena > Mycena alexandri. The sequence goes on along the minus strand of JARJCM010000302.1, from coordinate 44,722 downwards.
AATTCGTCTTTGAGGGTGAAAGTTAGGCTTCGCTTTTCAAGCAAATAGATTGTTTCTCCGTGTCCACTCGAATCGGCAAGCACCAACTACATCATCTGAGCTGAAGTCAAGACACGGTTTCAACCGTGGGAACGTTCTGGTTTGATCTTCACTCAAGCAGCATGAACGAGGCGATATTCGAGAGCCTCATTAACAAACCTTCATGCTCCACGAGTCGGCCCACGACTTCCTGTCCAATTCACCGCTGTAGGGATCGAAAATAAATACTTAGCTCAGTCCTGTCCCTGCAAACTCTCAAACTCCTCGTGTGACATTCCACGGCTAATTCATACAAACTTTAGCGTCGAAGAATGCCGCAAGTCTTGTCCCTCACCGCACCCGTTGTGGGGTCACGGCCGTTGTGAAGCAGATTGCGGACTCGTGCTCAACTACGCTATCTCAAAGAAATGGAGGAGCCTTCCTATGCGCATCAGTGATTCGGCTGAGAGAGAGAACATCACTTGGACCACAAGTTTCGAATGTTCCCTCGCGGCCATACAGTCACGGCCAAAATATAGTCCCCATCCAAATCGGGTAATTCCCATCAAACCAGGTTCTCTGACCCTAGGCTACGCTATTTAGCACTAATTTTGAGCCAAATATGGTCAGATGTTTAAGAAAGGCCAAATTGGTATCCCATGAGTTTTTTGTTTGGAATCTGCACTGGTTTCGGTATGTTTTGATGTCCCACATCAAGCACTATTTGAAGCTGTTTCTCTGATTCAAATGCTCTGAAATTTTACTGGATGCCTTTGCTAGAGCCCTAGAACAAAACCGTGCCCTAAAAGTAGTACTATTTGCTCCGGGAGCTGACAGAGAAATGAGAATGATGGGAATTACCCGATTTGGATGGGGACTATATTTTGGCCGTGACTGTATGTCGTTGAAATTTATAACTCCGGAGTTCGTTCACCGTTCACCGGGTGGTGAACCAGGAAAATCATCAGGATTAAATTAAAATTGAGTATATGGACAGATAGCGGCGAGGGTGATTACCAAATAATCGGTTGTGGTGCTTGAGGGTAATTGTCCCCGGACGATGGTGCATCAGACAACCCATGCCAGGGGGAAAAGCGAACTGGGACGGGTACGAGATGGGTGATTGAGACGTTGAGACCAGAGTCGATGAAAGGCTTGAGTGCGGGTAGAATATCGGCCTCCATAATTCTGTCGAATTGAACTTCGATGCGCAGGAGCATTGAATGAGGATCGCTCATTCGCGCAATGACGAAGCGCAGCAAAGCCTCATCTGTGATGTCGATGCAGTGGTTTATGAATAGATCCTGTAGGCCATGTGCAGGTGTCAGAATCGCCAACGTCTCGTCTGCTAGAGAAGGGGGTGCTGCAATTCCCCCCCATCTATTGTTCAAGTTGTGGATCCCGAGCCGTCGTAACGTTGGCGGCAACCCGAGAAGACTTTCAATCAAAGATGCCCTCGAAAAGGCCATGCTGTCTATTTCGAGGGTCTCCAGGTTGGCCGAACGGGCAAAGAAGGGGGCGAGGGAGCCCGGATACTGGGTGTCCATGGAGCTGCGAATGGTGAAGCTACGTAATTTAGGCAATGAAATCCGCTCCAACAGGAAAGAGACGGTCGGCTCCATGTTTCCCACGCAATGTAGCTCGAGGGTGTGAAGGAATGGAAGCTCAACGACGGGGTGTTGAGAGTGTACTTCAGTATTCTCGATATCGTTGATCCCCAGCCTGCAAAATCGGAGCTCGGGGCATCTGGCAACTGTACGCAATATTGCTTCGCTGTTCAGATCGGCTCCAACGTTCCACGGAGGCCCATCGATAGTGAGCCTTGTCAATTGCTGCCATCTGAGTGGCAAGAGTGTCGACACAAAACTATTCCCCGGAGTAGCAAAGCTCGAAATTCGGGCGCCGCGAAGAATTTCCAAAGGTCCCAAGCTTCCCATTGCTGAGTCGTCACGGAAATTGTGGTAAATGGCGACGCTCTCCAGCAGAGGCACATCGGGTTCACGAAGATGCGACATGGTCTCCCATAGCATCCACAGTGGAGCCGAGAAATGAATATGCCGCCAGCGCCGCGAGGAGGGGATAAGTGCCTGCAAAAATTGCATGGCACCAGGGGTGACAGCCGAAGTAGAATGGTCTGGGAGGTATCCGGAACTGTCATTACCATCCGTGCGGCATTCAAGGGAGATCGACAGTCGACACTGGCCAGAACGCTCCAACCATATTTTGGTCGTCTCCAAGCGTTGTGCCAGTTTCTTCTCGAGCAGCGGAGAAGGGAGCCAGTGGAAAGGTTCTACAATATGGATTTTTGACCAGAGGCGAGGTGTGGAGAGCGAAATGGCCCTCCAGAGGCCGCAGATACGCCCGAGGAGAACAGGCGCCTCGGAGGCGCTCATGACGCAGTTCCGGTGGGTAGGAAGACATGCAACAAATACCTCCTGGATTATATCGAGGGGTAGGCGGCGTGCTGGAGAAATAAGTGCTTTATGGGCATCGACAAAGGCTTCGACGCTATCGCGCTCTGCTGCAAGTTTGTCGAGAGCACTCTGTAGCTCGACGATTTCATCGTCCAAGCGTCTCAACCGAAGGGTAGGTTCAATTATGAGGTTTTTAATCTCTACCAGCTCCTCGTCCTTTGGGCAGTAATTGGTCCCTAGTTTGGAGGTGAACGGAGACGACATCGATTGAGAGCGATTGAGATCTGATGGAACCAATCAACCGCAAACACATCCTCTTGAACTCGAACCACAACATGGCCAAAAGGCCTCCCACTGATTTGAAGACCGTCCTCGAGTCTGAAATCAAGTTCTGTCTCTTTTGAATTTGATACACTGCGATTGCTGATTGCACCTTTCCAGGGAATGGCACTTCCGTGAATTTGAACATCTTTGGACAACTTGAACCGAGTTGCTGACCCTATCGGCCAGATATCTACTTCCACCAAGCAAATGCTGAAGAGCTCCATGCCGCAATGCAGCTTCGGGATGCTGTGCTGCGGTTGCGACGGGATGGCGCATTTATTGCCGTTCCATTATTCCGTGTTAACACCGACCCAATCGGTCCACATCCAGTGGGTATGCTGTACAACCGCGTCTTCAGCGAGCTATTCCCGACCTGTTGTAGGCTCTTATGAGATCTGGCACCATCGGAGACCTTTAATTCCGTCTTTTCCTATCTCTGCATGAATCGGGGCCAGCTCAGGTTCGTGTCATTCAAAGATGGAATTTGGTCATGTTCAACTCTTTGTTAGTGTTCTGGTCCATCCTTTGACTCGCGAGGAGGTGAGTCCCTGTTCAAATCTATACGTCCTTTGCTCTAACGTCATTTCCCCGATAGCGAGAGTACGTACCCGTCGACTTGAACTGCTTGCTAATTGTGATGCTAACTTTTATTAGGGATCACGAACTTCGAAGCGCATGGATGGGACCTACCTTACCTCTGGACCTCACCAAGCTTCCTCTTCGAAGCGAGGAAATCCCGCTTCAATACCCAAGCCTCAGTATGTTACAGCGGTTGTTACCACAATTTTTTTTCTTCTAAAGTACGTCCGCGCAGAGGTCGGATATTCTTCGAAAGTACCCTTCATGAGTCTCGAAGACCGCGCAGCGCTTGGAGCGAATGTCGAGCGGGTTCTTCTTAACGAGAAGGATGCGGCAAGGGCACCGATTCCGTAAATCTGTGTATTCGATCTATAAGTCCAGTTATCTCGTCCAGTTCTGACTCTTTTGAATTCGCGCTCATTGGAATCCCCCCCTCAAGTTTAGTCGCCTCTCAGCGTCTGACTCAGTAACTGCTTCGGGCTCGAAAATTGGTAGCGCGCGCACTGCTATTTTTCCCAAGTGCTTTCCCATGCGGTAACAGAAACAACTGATCTTAGCTACCCTTGATTTACTGTGTCTGTTGATCTTTTACCACGAGGAACTTGGAAGGAGAAAATCGGCCGCTTCCACCAGTGATGGTCAGGCTGATTTCTCATGACGCGTATGAGTGTTGCAGTTCGGCGCGATTTTGAAACTTTTCACTATGTCATTCAGTTGAGATTTACCGCCCCCTCACACGTTTATCCGACTCGCTATCGCCCCGCAGTCAATTTGGCCAGGAAACACTTGGAAAATTGACCAAAAAATAAACGACATTCTCCACCGACAATTCCGGCTTTCAAGCAGTGTACGGAGTTGAATTCGGCGAATAACCTCAACAATTCAAGCAGACCACTTCCGAGAACAAACGGTAATTTGTGATCTCATTCCCAAGCCGCATAGCTGAGTTGCGGCCCCCTGTGACTTTGGTTCGGCGATCCGACTGACCACATTCACTGGTTCATGTAGTTCGACCCGAATGGCAAAAAGCCGAGAACGTTCTCACGGTTGATTTTGTTGTGATCATGATTGTTTCACCGAAAATGCCGAAAAATATACATCGACAGTAGATGTTGAACCCCTCGCGGCCCAATTCTTTCAAGTGTATCCTCAGTCCTAATATTCAAGCATTTGCCCGTCCTCAACAAAGGATCGCGCTCCCCGTTCTGTGGTTCTGCGCAACCGAGTACCGACGAGCACTACGAAGCTGTTTCTCTTACGAGGCTAACGGGATGCACGAGTCACAATGCTTTGTGAGATTTGCCTTGATATTTGAAAAGAAAAACTTTCATATGTGACCGCTAAAGTCTACCCAACGTTTCTCCCCGAGCGACTGATTGAGCTATGTTTGCAACTAGGCCGCAGGAGCGATGGTGAACTCCGCGGTCTCGACGAGCACCGCATTGCTCTGGGCGGGTTCGACAAAGCTCAGAACGAATGCGTCCCTAGATTGGGGGCGATTTGTGTCAGGTCATGTTCATAGCACGGTAAAGGAATAGTTTACTTGGTCGAGACGCTCTTGGGAATGATGACGGTGATATGGTCCGCCGACGGGTCGACATTATTCGCCAGGACGACGATTTTGCTCTGTGAACAGGTATACGATGAGCTGAAGCCCGAGTCTCTTCCCATCCGAGTGAATAACACCCACGGAGGTTACATCGACCAGCTCGAGGGAGAATACTGGGTCGCCGGCAGAGCTAGTCCATCTGACAGTCAACGGCGCCCCCGCGTGTACTTGGTTCTCCGGGGTGTCAACAACGAAGGACGAGAAGGCACCGGTGGCACCAAGGACAACGGCCAGGCTGTGAGTAAATTGAGAATTCAAGTGTTTCGGCAAAGGGTGGAAACGAACAGAGATTTTGACAAGGAAAACATGGAGGAACGTTCAGAATTGTGGTGGGAGTAGGACGAACGCAAGAGAGGCTGCTGAACTTGAGCTCTGGGTGTCGAATTTAAATGTTTCGGCGTTCCGATCTCACGGAATCTCATGGTTCAAAAGCTGACCTTTTCGCCAACGTAATAATAGAGTTGTTCTTCATTCTCCGGCCCTGATTTGCCTTCTTTGTGGACAGGCAGTTCGGGGCAAATGCCACGGTTTCATATACCACAATGCATTTTTCCAGTTGTGGTTCATTTTTTTTCTTGACTGTTTTTTTTCACCCAAAGTACACAGAAGGCGCGCCGGGTGAAATGCGAGCGATGTTCTTCAACTTGTCTGCCCACTCTCCGGCTCTGGATATATGCACCGTTTGAGTTCCCATGCTGTCCATTTTATTTTACATCCATCCGTAAGATGAGTGATACCGCAGCAGCGAAGTTCATGTGCCCACCACGTTCTACCGGCGGAGTTGCGAGTTCATGTTACAAACCATTTAGTGTTAGGATGACACAAGCAGATCTATTTAGAGACGGTTAGAGACGGTTAGAGTTTTACGCCGTCCTTCTTTTCTGCAAGAACTCCGCAGCATGTCGACCTCCCGCGCCCTGAGAAACTCCGCGACAATCTTGCCCAGAAAATCAACAGTACTTGTGCAGCTCACGCCCGATCCAAGTGGTCGTGGAGCAGGAAATGAACGGCGTGGATATGCGGAAGCTCGAAACGATCCTGTCGTCCCAATCAGCGTAGGCAAACTAAAGAAATATTCGGAGGATCTCACCACTTCTTTCCCGTTATACTCCTTGGCTAAAAGTGTCTTCATCCTGTACCCGCTTAGAAACTGTCAGAGCTAATCATAGTGTTCGGCGTTGGACACGAAGAACCCCACACTGGAGTCGGAGCCCTTGTCCCCTGAGCGCCCGTGGCCGACGAGGCCAAGCGGCGCACGCACCGTCTCGCCAAACTCGCGCACCGGCCCCACTTTGTAGCTCGGCGCAGACGGCTGCTGCATTAGTCACACTCGACGGTGGCACCTCAATTAATATCACCCTCTCCATGTCCGGCATGTGCACCCGGTGTTCCACCGCCTTCTGGTCCAACTTCGTCACAAAGTACTCGTACACGGGTCGCGGGATCCCAAACCGCATATCCACCCAGGTAGGAAGACATGACCAGGTCGACGATGGGTCGCAGAAATTTGTTCAAGGCGAGGTCTGCGGCGGACTTCGCCTGCAAGACGATGCGCAGCGTCGCTGTGGCCGAGGCCTGCGTCTGCGGGTCTGCCGTGGTTGTTCCAAGGAGCTGGAAGTCGAGGAGAGTGAACTTGGGGATGTCCGCGCGGAGGCAGTGCCGGACTTGTTGCTCAAACATGCGCGCTTCTGCGGGGATGTCGACTCCGACGAGTAAGTAATGCATCTCGGCCTGGAATCCGCCGTGCGCGGTGATGCCAACCTTGGTCGTCGCCGGCGGTGGTGTGGATTCGACCCCGTACATAGAGACCCGATTTTCGCCAATTTGGGTAAACCGGATATTGTCGACAATAGCAGTTACCTAGAAGGAAGCGTTGAACTTGAGGCGATGTTTACTTGAGCAGGGACCTACATCTGAGTTGAAGTACCGGGGGCCTTGAATCCCATATAATAGCTGCGCCGTGCACGTCTCCACGCTCACAATACCACCTCGCCCTTTCTGCTTCGCAATGACCACCTCTCCCTCCGCACCACTGGATTTCGGCAATGGGGAAGCCCAAATCCAACCAACGCCCGCCTTCCTCGAGCTCCTTGAAGCCGCTGAAGTTCCCTCCGGTGATAGAGGTCGAGCATTCAATTATTAATAAATGCCCCGCGATCAACGCGTTGGAGAGCTGAGGAAGCTTTGTGTGGGTCCCAGCCGTGCTCGGCTTTCCGAGCGGCCAGGGAGGTCATATTCGCCTCAGACATGAAGTCTCCCATGAGTACATCGACAGGGTCATCGGGGTGCGCAGACACAAGTTGTGAGAATTCGAGGCGTCTGTCGGAAGTCGCGCCCGATGCGCCTGGCGAAACTCAGCAACGAGGCGAGGGATAGACGCATACCTCCAATTCGAACGGGCCGCTTCATTCTTGGGGAGCGTCCCTGTGAAAGAGGGGAATGCCCATGCTTAAAGGATCCGGGTTGGAGTAGGTTGGACCCGGTGGATTGCATCAGTTAGGGTCGGAGCCAAGTCGGAACTGTTTCAAGTTACGGTTGGCTTTTGGTTGGCTTCACGAGTATCACACTGAATGGCTCCAGCCAAAAAAAGCCGTCGTGAAACGCGCTTCCGGTCGCTTAGAGCTCGAGCTTCTTGATTCGAGATGTTCGGTGCGACTCGGATATGTGGGCTGTCGAGCGAGCGCGATACAGGGATGACAGCAAGAAGCAAGACACGATTTGCCTAATTGAGCCATCCCGCTTTCCCATGCCCTTCATCTCGTCAGCCTAAAGGTCTTGTTCTTCGCAAATTTATTTCTTAGCAAAGTGAACTACCCATTGGCATACATCCTAGGACAATCCTAGGAGCAAGAAATGGAATTTCCAAGCCCCTAGTTCAACCTCTTCATGCTTCCTCCTGAACCGGCTGAGCAGATCATTTACCACAGCTGGAACTGCCTCCCCGGTCCCGAGCAGCAGTTACCGGCATGCCTACTCCATGGCGCAGTGGACACTGGCCAGTCGGGAATGGCTAATACTCGTTCTCGTTATCGTCTTCCGCGACCTCTGGATCATTTCCCCCGCACACTACGAATATACTATCATTGACATTTGCAACTCTAATTCATCGTTCATATGTGAACTGGCTGGGATTTCGGATGTCCGTCAGCACATCGCCAAAAACTGCCAATCTCTCACCACGGGCTCTAGTTCTACATCTATTTTGACAACTGACGACCCATTCTCGTTGAAGAGGATGTCGAAAAGCCCTTTTTTGACTTGAGGCGGTCCAAAGCCGTGAAGCGGTCCAAAGCTATCCGCGATGCCAATCTATCAATGATGCTGACTGGACTTTAGCCGCCGTAAGTATCTTTTCCCCTTTGCTAGCGACCACTTAAAATCGCGGCGGATTGCCCATGGATCCAATCACGGCAACAACCACGATTATCACCCTTGCGACTTTCATAAAGGACCTTGTAGAGGTGGGCCAAAGCATCAAACGCTCTACAGAAAAGGTACTGGGGCATTGACTCAATTTGCGGACAAGAACTAAGGTGCTTTAGGTCCGCGAGAATCGACGACGCATCCGCGAGCTCGCAACCGATGTCCTCCGTACTCTTGGCGACCTTGCGGACCTCATTCGAGGGGAAGAAGACACATTCACCGCGGCACCGGCACTGTTAAGCGCCTTAGGGAATCTAAAGGAGTGAGTCTTCACCGTGGTGGCTGCGGTTAGGTTCTCATGCAATTCTTCTCAAGGGAAATGATTCATGTTCTCTCAATATGCCGCAAAATTTCTCCTGTGGAGCGTAATGTGGGTTTTCGTGCTGTCGGCTCCCAAATCAAGATATGGATGAAGCGCGATGACCTTGAAGAGAAAATCGGATGTTTGAAGGAACATGTCAACAAGTGCTACCTTCAATTCACGGTGCGCACATTTAACGTCTTAACGTACTCAGCTGAACCACAACAGGCATTCTCTGCTGCTCAAATTGAGCAAAGAACTGCTCGTATTGAAGGTTCATCCCTCCACGCCGTCAAAAACACCCTCCGCGTCGAACAGACGTTAATCGTGAACAACGTGGAAAATCAAGTGAAACTGAGGCGTCTAGAGGGAATGATGGCTCGAGTACTTCTTGAGACCCAGTTTGGCCAGAATGCGATGAACCAGGCTATGAAAAAAATATCGGCTGTATGTTAGCCTCTTTTCCGATATGGGGCTCGATTGACCTCAACCTGAAGGATCCAACACATAAAAGCCTAGAATCACAATATCTGTCCACGCAGACCATCCGTCTCATCGATTCCCTGCAGCAACTGCAGGCTGTTGGGCGGCTGAACATTGCCACCTCCTTCTGGGATCCCATATCGCCTTTGCAATTAACTTTTATGAAATCCACATCGCCGTTGCATATATTGCATTGGACCCTGGAGACAGTTCTGCAAATTAGTGGGGACCAGCCCACGACGCAGGTGCAGCTAATGACCAATACTCTCAACAATCTCGGAGCGTACCTTGTTGCTTCGGGAATGGTTTCGGAAGGAATAACATGGGCACTCATGAAAATCGATATGCTACGCCAATTCGCTCGGGGTCATTGTTCGGCAGGAACACTGGCACGGCTTGTGGCCACCCTGGCAGAGGTCTCAATCGGGTACCGATATCAACTCCAATATGAACTCGCCTTGCGAGCCAGCCAGCAGGCACTTGATCTATGTCTGTGCTTGTCTGAACATCCACCAGATTCCGACCATCGAACATTGCTACTAGACACACTAGTCACGCATGGCCTGACCCTTCTCCAAAGCGGTCAAAAAGAAGATCTACCATCCATTGCTGAAAACGCAGTGGCCTTGGCCCGCCCTTTACTCCAGCAGATAATACAATCCGCTGTGGGGTTGTCCTCCTTAACCCAGGAAGACGAATACACAGTGGTTACAGGTGGCCAGGCTCGTTACATCCTCAGGGAAGTTCTCTCATCCAGTGGTCGAACTCTCGAGTCATACGAGATCTCAAAAGACACTGCGTTCCGTGGCCCCGTCGGCACAGGTGGCGACCTGTAGCGACCTAGTGCCGACGTTGTGTTGACATCGGTTGACATGCGCCGAGCCGGGTCGGCAAAGTACGCCGAGCCGAGTCCACGCATGTCAACACCAGGTCAACACACTGTGCCGACGGAGCCCCGGAACGCAGTGAGAGGCCTTCCAAACAATTATTAATCTGCCTCCCACTACACATCCTCCAGTTGAAAAAGATATCGACTCATTCATCGATCAGATGTGCAAAATGGCAGAGGATGGGGTCTTTTCACTCGACATGCTTGCAGAGTGCGTAATTTTGATTCGCAACCTTGCTCGCATGTATCCAGTTGAGTTTTCCCGGCAACTCCTTTGGTCCCTCTATGCATACGTCTATTTTTCACAAAACCCTCCGACGGCTGGCCATTCGATGGACAAACTGCGTATCTTTTTGGAACCCAATTCTGACCGCCCACCGCCTGAGATGGATAAAAGCACGACTATGGTGTACTTGCATAAATTTCACGGGGACGGCAGCATTATCCAAGATGCAGTTCGGGCATCTTATAATTATCCCTGGCAAACCCACACCATCATTCTCAGCAGCGACGCCTTCACTACACACTTCGAGGACGCCATTGTTGTTCTCCGAGAGGTCGTGACGAGCTCAACCTCGAAACTGTCTTTTGACTTCGAGGCTGGCAAGTGGATCCTATTTAGCACCTTGAAACTCCTCCCAACCCTCCCCAGTCGCAACCGGTTGTCCGTCTTGACGGTCCTGACAGAAACCGTCGAATATTTGAGTGCAATAATGGTTGACCTGCACTCAGCCGACTACGGAGCTTTATCCGATTTCATTGTCAACACACTTTCCGACCAACTATTCATATTCGGCTTGCTGAACGAGGCGTTGACGGTATCCGATTGCAAGATTAGATATCTCAGCTCATCCCGTCGACCAGTCGTCAGTGACTTGCGCGATGCTCTTTTCGAGCGCGCATTTCTCTTGTGCGATATGGGCCGATTTGCGGAGGCTGTTCAATTCACAGAGACCAACATGCCAATCCCAAGCCAGTATGTGCCCGTGCAGAATTCAGATATTTTCCTTTGTTGTGGGATTCACATCCGAATTATGCAGCGGACCTGGGAAAATAGCAAAGCATTGTACTCGGTTTGGAGGGCATATACCGCCGCCCGTGATCACCATCGGGCAGAGTACCCCAAAATTTACAACTTGCACCTTCAATTTCTGTCGGTTGAATTTGTGGCAGTTTGGGGACATGTCGGACGAACGGACAAAGCCCTTATGGACGCAGAAAAAGCTGTTTCGTTCAACCGCCAAGAGGTCTCCGAAGACTTCCTGGATGCACAGCAATGTGTACTCGTGCACTCCCTCACAACCCTTTCGAATTGTCTGGCGGCAGTTGGAAGGTATGAGGAGGCCGTCGTCGCTTCCCAAGAGGCGGTATCACTGTACACGAAGCACCAGGCGTCGGAAATGTGGGAAGATTTTTTGTTTCAATCAGGAAACAGGAATTGGGAGCAAACACCTTCCACTCACTGTCCCTTCGACTCGCGACTTGTGGGGAATTAAACGGAGCACTCCTGAACGCCGAGACAGCCACCGAATTGTTTCGCGATTTGGTTGCGTTGGCACCGAGACATTTCCCCGCACTCGCAAGGAGCCTCCAGAATATGGCTTCGATCCTCTGGAATTTCGACCGCCAAGACGAATCCATTGCCGCATGCGCAGAAGCGGTCAGCATTCTGCGGAAAGTTGTTGACGCCGAGTCCTACTTTCTCCCCGCTCTGGCCGAAGCGTTGGACCAGTTAGTTACCTATTGCAAGGTCAACGGCGACGTTGGTGGTGCTTCTGCGGCGGCTGCCGAATGCGCGGAGGTTCTGAAGCAGTCCGCGTCTCTGCCATGCCAGCCCGAGTTTCTCCTCGATGAAGCGGAAATAGAGTCTGACGGTGAGGACGACGAAGCCGGGTGGGAAACTGTGTCGGAGGGGCCTGATGAGGATCTTGCAGACACTAGTTTGGAGGTCAAAACAGTGATCTCCGAAAACGCTCGCGAAATCATTTTGAGGTCTGAGTTGACGGTGCAGACGGATGCATCGAAACCTTCGCTTCAAGAGGCGCAGATGACCAGGTCGTTGCCCCACGAAGTCCCGAAGTCCTCATTTGCAACCCTAGACGAAGGGGACACCCCAGTAACAGAAGCTACGAGCCAGGTTTCTGCGAAGAGTCGCCTCCGCAACATTCTCAGTACGCCCGTTGAAATAAGGCTCAACAGTACCCCGATGGACATGCTTTGGTGGATGGTGACCGGAAGTTTATTCGCATTCATTGTTTGGAGTCGCATATCAGTATGAATTGTATCAGTAGCACAAACTTCTAATTTTGTGATACCGAGATATCTGTTTTGGTCGAGCGAAATTGAGAGGCAAAGAAGCATTTTTCTCCACTCAGCGTGGAAAATGGATTCCATTCTGGACGGACGAGGTTGAGTCCCGCAGCTGCGAGGCTTACCGTCCCCCCACGGCGACTTTAGGACCCGGTCCGCAGTGTTGGGCTTCATCCCCGAGAAAAACACGTCCGTATTTGCTTCCGTCCGACCAGAGGAAAGCTGAGAGGAGCGGTGCCCTAAAAAGAGCAGTTCCTCTGTAGATCGGCGGTCGAGTGAGCGCGAGACTGGATGATGGTAGGAAGAAAGACGCGAATTGCCTAATTGGGTCATGATCCGCCTCTCTTCTGCCCTCCTCTTCGTAGGGTGAACTACCTACCTTGGCGTAGCTGAATTTTGGACCCTAAAGAGCGACAATGCCGCCGCACTCGAATAGGATGTAGAATTTTACTACCCGCCCCGCGCAGACAGACAACCGCTGGCTGGTTTTCGCCGTTCAAGCTTCAAGTTGCGGAACATGTCTAAGTCTGAACAAGAAATTCCACGGAGACCTGTTCTTATATACCATATAAAATCCTCTCGGCTACTCCGGAGGACCTGCGGGAGACTGGTTCTGATATAGGAACAAGATGCAGTAACGCCCCTCAACTGCGTCCGTCTTCATGCTTCCTCCTGAACTGGCTGAGCAGATCATTTACCACAGCTGGAACTGCCTCCCGAGCAGCAGTCACCGGCATGCCTACTCCATGGCGCAGTGGACACTGGTCAGTCGGCAATGGCTAATGATCGTTCTCGCTATCGTCTTCCGCGACCTCTGGATCACTTCCCCAGCACACTACTACGAATATTATTGACATTTGCAACTCTAAGTCATCCTTCATATGTGAACTGGCTGGGTTTTCGGACGTCCGTCAGCACATCGCCAAAAACTACCCATCTCTCACCATCTTTGTGTACCACGACTATGCAGGAGAGTACACTCGCCAATGTAAAGAACTCCACCACCGATCCGCCCAATCACAAGCTCCTTCCGGGGAGGAGGCGCTATAGAACGCAGATTTATGCCATCCCATGTAAAACCATCGCCACCGTCATCGCCCTTCACTTTGTGCTCATCGACTGCAACGCGACCTACAGCAATTGTGACACCTTTGCAGACGCGCGTACAACGAAGACCTTCCCATACTCGCTTGTCGGAGCTGCACGTCGCCTTTGCCTACACTTCTCCGCCCCCGGCTCTCTTGCTCGACGCCCCTCGCCGCACGTTCTTCCACCCGCCATCGCTCAGCGATATGCCGACGGAATGTCGCTTCGATGTCATGAAAAAGCTGGTCGCGCGAGAAGCGAATGCAGACTTTGTCGCATTCCTGACGACGGCGTGTCCGCTATTGAAGAGGATCGAGTCGAAGGCGGATTTTTGTAGGGAGGATCTACCACGATCGCCCTTCGTGTACGAGGTAGTCCGAGACACGCTTGTGTCCGTGCGTCTCCCGCGGACCACATCGTGGCCGGGCGTGACCAACGGGGATTCAATACCTGTTGCGGAAGACTTGGGGCAGACGGGCACCGATGCGAGTCTGCTCAAAGCAGCAGCCGGTCGTGCCCCGTTCCGACGAGACGACTCCAATCGCATCGGAGCTGACGGCGCCCATCCCACAAATCCTCGTCCAAAAATCCCTTCCATCTCATCGGGAACGACGTCCCAAGTCCCCTTGAAAAAGCGGAAAATCCCTGTGTGACGCCTCGCGAAACGTGTCTTTCTGGGACGCAAGTGACGCCCTTTATTTTTTCTTCGAGGCCGACTTGGATTCAGGACCCGGTATCTACACTATTTTCCAACTCTGTTGCTTTATTATTCACGCGTCATGTAGGTAGGACTGCGTGGATTGAGGCTTGTCTTGGACGACTCGGCCTTGGTGTCCGCGTAACGGCGCGTATGTGTATGAATTGACAAAAGCCTGAAGCCGAGAGGAAAATGAATATATATTGTGTTTTGATGCAATGCGCACGCGGCAGCAGACCAATACCATAAGTACCAATCCAGAACTTGGCGAGCACAGGAACAGGCACTCCAGGAAAATCCATTGACTACATACTACAGAAAGCTACATACTAAGAAGAAGAGTACAATTTCCAAAAGAGTTATGCACATGAATGAAAGGTAATAATAAAAAGGTTTGAACGAAAAAAGCGCCATCATCATCCATGTATATCATATGCGAATCACGAGCAATGTCCTGGCGACAGCTCGTATGTGTATAAAAATCAATCGCCGTCCTTACGACGGGTCTAAGTTAGGTGAGGAGAGAGAGAGAGGGAAAACAAGGGGGGAAAAGCACGGAAGAACCACCTGCCCGTCGAACCCGACGACGCAGAGCGATCAATCCCAATCGATAGAGATGCCCCCAGGGCCAGTCGCAAGCCCAATACCGCGGTCCACCTCCCGCTTGAGCCACTTCATCGCGCGCTTGTCGTCCTTGAGAAGCGGCGAGAGCAGTTGGAAGCAGCGCTGGTTGTGGTCCTACAGTGCGATCGGTCAGCGGGCGCAGGGTGCAGAAGATGCGTACGCAGACGAACCTTGAGCCACTGCTTCTCCTCCTTGGTGAGCATGCTCTCCTTGACCATGCGCGTCTGGATCGGCACGCACGTAAGGCGCTCGAAGGCGAGCCAAACGGGCCCGTTGAACTCGCCCCGGGTCTATAAGCGCAAGAACGGACGCACGTCAGTAGTGTGCGCGTAGTGCGTTGAGAGAACGGGACGCGCACCTTGATACGGCGCACCGCCAGCGCCGACTCAATGCGCATACCCCATCGGCCCTCGCTATCTGTAATGCAGGAAAAGGGTAAGCGGTGGAACGACGTGCACGGAGGGATGAGACGTACAAAAACCTGGCTCGTTAGTGATGACGTTGCCCGGCATTAAAGGGACCGAGCTCGAGAACCCGTGCGGGCCTTCATGAACGGTTAAGAACGACCCGAAGCCGTGCCCGGTGCCGTGCTAGACGAAAGGCGCAATATCAGCTTAGGCATACTTCAGAGATGAACAAATGAAAGCGCACCCCATAATTCAGCCCGTCCCGCCAAAGCGCCTTGCGCGCCAAGACGTCAAGCTGGTGGCCCGACGTGCCTTCCGGGAACACCGCGCTGTCGATCGCGATCTGCAAAGAAGGGCCGTCCATTAGCGTCAGGCTCAGAAAAACGCAAGAAAGGATAACTAAGTAAAGTGAAAATGAAATGAAACGCACATGTCCCTGCAGCACCCTCGTAAACGCATCACACTGCTCGGGCGTGGGGCGCCCAAAATGTACCGTCCGCGTCGTGTCGCAGGTTCCATCCCGGTACTGCCCGCCCGAGTCACTAAAAACGCAAAGACGACGTCAGTCAGTACCGCGATAATGGCGCGTTCGCCTCGCCTCGCTCGTTACATCAAGCAAAGGCAAGGTAAAGCAAACAACAAAAACGCACTTCAAATACGGCGTCTCCCGATCAATCATCCGCGCAGTATGCCTCTTGGGCGAGTAATGCGGTAAGGCAGCGTTAGGTCCCGACGCCGAGATGTTCTCATACGCCAGCCCCATAAAATGCTTGGTCTTGCGCCGGAACTCGGTGAGCCGCTGGGCGGCCTCGTATTCCGTGATGTCGTATCCCTCGTTAAGCTTGGTCTCGAGCCAGGCGAGGAAGCGGACCTGTTGACATGTAATTAGTGTTATGCTGGTTGAATGAGAGTGTAAAGGAATAAACGCACGAAAGAAACGCCATCCCGTAGATACGCCCTCCTCAGCCCATCAATCTCCGTCTCGTTCTTGAACGCAATCATCTCCTCGACGTACGACGGCGCGACCGTGAACCGGAAATGGGTGAGCATGAGCGAGATGGCGTAGGACGTCTGCGCCGTGATTAGGAGCTACAATAAATCCTACATTAGTATCCATTCATCTATTCGTTCGTTCGCTCGCGATGCACATCGCGAATGCCGAAGATGAAGAAGAAACCCACCTTCCCAGGCCCCCACTCCCTCCTCCTCAAAAACTGCCACACGTCCACATAATCCCGCCTCTCCACGCCCAAGCTCTGCAAATACCCCCCAACGTCCTCGTTGACCTTATGCGCGTCGAGGAAGAGCACGGCGCTGTCCATCGAGACGAAGAGGTAGGCCTGGAAGAGCGGGTTGAAGGGGATGTCGGAGCCGCGCAGATTGAGGATGTAGGCTGTGTAATGGTGGTTAGTAGAGAGAAACGGAGGAAAATAGACGACAGAACGTACCAATGGCTGAAAGCGAAGTAATCAACGTCCCGACATGCATCTGCGACTCTGTCGGCGGCGCCTTGGAGTACGCGGGCACAGACGGCGGCTGTTGGTGTATCCACTCCCGCACCCTGCGCAGCTTCGAGGCGGCTTCTTGTCCTGCCAAATAAACAAGATATCAGCCAACTAATCCTCGCTCACAAAACAAAAGAAATCGAAGCGAAGAAACAGCATACGCACCAGTAAACTCCACCCCCTGCTTATACACCGGCTCCGCCGACTTGGGCGCCTTATCCTTCCACGCCAAATCGACCAAGTTCTGCGGTGGGTAAATCATCTTGGAGTCCCGAGGACCCAGTTTGGACGTGAGAAGCGTGGCTTGGGCGTGCGAGATCATGCGCGCGTCGATGCCGATTTTGGAGTCGCGCACTTTCAGCTGGGATGAGAGGATATGTCAGCTTCAATCCGTGCAGTTATGTGGTAGTATGATGGAAGGAAGGCAGATATAAGGAATAAGGGAAGAGTAGGAGGAGCCAGGGACGAGCAAACGCACCTCCAACCACTCAATCCAATCCTTAGGCCCTCCCGGCGCGCCGGCCTTGACGAGCCTCCAGTTCGAATCGAGCTGCTCCTGCGCCTGGAGCCAGTACCGCGAGTCCGTGATGAGGTATGCGGAGTTTGGGGTGACGATGGCTTGCCCAGAGGAGCCGGAGAATCTGTCGAGTCGCAGTGTGAGTAAATTAAGTAGCAAGTGAGAGGAAAGAGGGAGAAATAAAAATAAAACGAAAGGAAAGGCGAAATAGGAAGTGTGGAAGGATGTACACACCCCGAGATATATTCCCGCCTCCGATCGCTTGCAGAGACGTACTCCGATTGGTGTGCGTCCTCGCTGGGGACGATGCTGGAATAAACAAATAAAATAATGAGCATCGGTGGCGAAGGTGGCGAAAAAAAGCGAACGCACTAATAGTCGAGACTATCCTTCGCCATCAGCTCCCTCAGCGCTTCGAGTCGCGGAGTCGTATCAGGTTTCGGGGGAGGCGGCTCGTTGTCGTTGACCTTGCGTTGGTACGCCGACGTCATGGACCCGACGAGCGTCGAATTCGAGTCGTTCCGCACAAGCGGGTTCTTCTTTGTCGAGTCATTCCGCACAGGTGGCGTCCTGCTCGACTCGTTCCGTGTAAGCGGCGTCGGTCCCCGCGTCCCCGACCCAGCGGAGGCTTGTCTACCCGAATCGGTGTACTGGGGCTCCCGGCTCCTCCTCACCAACGGCGATTGCGATTGCCCCGAGAGCTTACTCTCGCCGGTCACTCTGCTCTCGCCGGTTATTCTGCTCTCGCCGGTCATTCTGCTCTGGCCAGTCGCCCTGCTCTGTCCCGACTCCTTCGACCGATGCGACTCCCTCGACCGATGGGACTGATGCGTCTCCTTGGTCTCCCGCGAGCCCTTGGTGTCCCGACTCGCATTCGTGGACTGCGTATTGGTGCGAATGGGCGCCACCGGGGGATCGTACAGCGGGAACCCGCCCCGCGAGCCCGCAGAGGGCACCTTCTCCGACATCTCTCTCGGCGCATCCGCCACCTCGACGTCCTTCCGCTTCCCCAGCCCCCACCCGTACCCCCACTTGCCCTTGGGCGCCACCACCCCCTTCGTCCCCGTCATCGTATTCGCCCGCACCAGCCGGGGCCCCTTCTTCCCCATCTCCCACTCGGGCGCATGGGCCAGGCGCACCTCGCTCCCGTACGCCTCCGAATCCGTCTTGAACGCCAGACTTATCCCAGCGGCGGATCCGGCGATGCCAGTCAAGGTAGACGAGGACGAGTTGGACGCATACCGCACGAGCTTTTCTGTGGGTCTGCGTGCTGCGTCTGGTGCGCCGTGCGAGTCAACCGAGGCTCTCCGGGAACCCGTATACGCAGATGAGCGGGACAAATCGGACTCGGACATTGAGATGCGGCGCTTGGGTTTTTTGGATCCAAAAGACGGGAGACAGAACGGAGGCGGCGGCGGCGGAGGAGGCGGAGGTGGCGGAGGAGGCGACATGGTGGTTGAAGATGAAGTCGAGCCGACGACTGCAAGAACACGAGGCGGCGACCCAAAAAAAGTTCAACTTTTAATCAGCTGTCCCTGACCACGTGTGAAATTTCCTTATGGGGCATTCCGCAATCCAGCCAATCTCTCCGATCGACCACTACGCGTCTGCTTGCGTAGCTTCAATGCGGGGAACATGCACCCCAGATTAGAGTACAGTGCATGCCAGCACGAGCCATTTTTCGCAGATTATTTTCCTTGTCGTTTGAGCTTGCAATCCACTTGCGACGTCCTCGGAGGGTGGGCCAAAAGTCGGTCGACTCGGTTACTTCGGAACGATAGGTCAGTCTCGAAGCAGCTCGAAGCTCAGCAGCAGTATCACGAGTCATTCCTTGGTGCTGGGGTTGATCCGTCTGCGCAGCGCAGTCTAGGTGTGCACTCCGCAAAAGAACAAAGTTCGGATACGCGTATGCCTCGCAGGTACGGCATTTGCGCTTTGCAGTCTGGTACGTATGCAGGGTCGCAGCAGCGGGCATGCATTTCGAGCCAACGCCTCCCATGCCTCCCTCGGACTCTGGCCCCTATGGCCAGCTATCGCGTGTCTGCCCAGTGAATTTCTTCTAGGCACGCCATTCCATTCCAGAATTCAGAATCCGAGCCAGAGTTTCCAGTCGGATCGGCTCAGAATAGAAGGTGCAGACGGGAATCCGAAGAGAGGACTGGGCGACTTGACAGAACGTGAGTAGGTAAAGATAGCCAGACACCAGTGGTCCAGAGTAAAACGTCCGGGGGTCCCTTCGGTCTCGAATTTTAGATCTGGGGGAGTTCTGAGGATCAGACAGTGACACGACAGAGACGGTGGATCTGCACAAGAGTCGCGTCGCGGATATGTACTGTCGAAAGGCGGGACCAAGAATTTTGCA
The DNA here is from genome assembly GCA_029233265.1 of Mycena alexandri. Lineage (NCBI taxonomy): Eukaryota > Fungi > Basidiomycota > Agaricomycetes > Agaricales > Mycenaceae > Mycena > Mycena alexandri. The sequence goes on along the minus strand of JARJCM010000302.1, from coordinate 25,174 downwards.
GACGCGTACGCCTACTGTCACGAGCAGCACCCAGAACCCCGAAGTATGGCGTCGGGAATATCCGAGTCACCGGAGGGAAACTTTGGTCCCAGCCAATAGCCAACACCGCGATCCAGCGAGCCTGGACTGAGCTGATAAGATGCTGTACAAATAATTATCAGCAGTGGAGATGAAAACGAATGTGTCAAGTCATACATACAGTGATACACAAGAGAATTCCTGACGTCCCTGCACTTACACAACACAATAAATGACCGGAAGATTCGAGCAAGCAAGTCGCCGGTGGGCGCCTAGGACCCGTGTCGGCGGTGTTCGGATATCACACCGAGGATTAATTGCAGAGGATGTGGGTGAAGAAAATCTGATAACCATGCCGCGACGCGGCGCGGAGAACGGAAGAATCGAGCCGCGAGTCTGCGCCCGGAGTGAGAAGATGTAGATATGAATCAGCGGGAATTAATAAATAATAAACATACCATTGACCCTGTACGCCCACAACGCATTTCAAATAGATAAACACGCGACACAAGAATCGAGTCTCTGGTGGGCGTCAGATAAGTTCAGAATCGCATCCGGATTTCGGATCACGGCGCTGGAGACGGACGGGCTCTGGGTGAGTATCGCATTATGTGCCACTGCGGACGGAATGTAAGGGATGAATTTTCCGCAGCGGTAGTTGAATCCTTGAGTCCTTGGATTAGCTTTAGAATGAGCCTAGAAGAGCGCCGCATAGAGTGTTTTGTAGTTCCAGATTTCCTTCGCCGGAGGAGCTTGAGAGGCGTACACAAGATCTTGGAACTTTAAAATACATACTGTGGGCGTCGGCTAATTTCGAGCCACTCGCGGATGAGCCACTGGCACTCGATTTCAGATACATATGGGAATGAATGGTGATTTGCGGCGTGCAAAGCTTTGTACTTGAGCGTTGCGGGCCTTCAAGTGGAGGAATTGACTGGAATGCGGCTCCAGCGGTCTAGTACAGGGTTTGGCGCCGACAAGCCGCCCGTGCTCAGGAGTCGCGAGTCAAACTCTGGTCCAGCCTCGTATTGTGCAGCCATAGTATAGTACAGTTCAAAGCCAGACGTGTTGAATAGGAAGACGATGACGATAAAATGAGTCAAGCTCATGGACGAGATGGAGAAAGGAGAGAGAGACGGCGCCTAACGTCACAGCATGTGATTTAGACGCGTCGCGTCGTTTACGTCAAGGCATCCCAAAATGGCAATCCCGCGTCTGTGCTCGCAAAGAATCGACGTGAAAGGGGGGGAAAAAAAAATGGGGCGAGAATAATCGTAAATTCGCTCTGGGCACGCTGCAATTTCTTGCTCTGATTGCGCATTTAAGCCTCGCTCGGCCGCCAAGTACGTGAGCTTGAACTTGAAGTCAAACCGTGACGAACGATTTGATGACTCTTATTGTAGCGAAATGTATTGTGTATGGCTCGATGATCAGCCTATCCTATAGCTCTCTCTGCGTGGCTCGGGTGAGCTGACTGACAAAAGAGTTTGTAGGAGCCGAAGCTCAAAGACCGCGCTTGATCATGATCGAAAAGCATGTCCGTGTCCGCGATAATCGCCCGTCAAATCATGCGATGTACTCTAATTAGAGTGTCGGTGGCCGACGAAGACGAAGCCACGGAAAATCGCCTTATTCGGATGCGGGAGTAGCAAAATCTGTCAAACGATGATCTACGCGAAATTTGGTTCGCTTAGCCGTCGATCGTCCTCTGCTTCTTCTCCCGCGTCCCGCGCTATTCCTGGAATCGTGAACGCGGAGCATGAACGTGGGTCTGGATAATTTAACCGGCCCTACGTCAAGATTGACGAGGGATCGACGGTCCAGGGAAGTCGACCACTGACGCCATAACTATTACCGGTTTGGCGTAAGGTGGTTCGAAAAAAAATCTTAACCCACAGATAGGCAAGCGGAGGTGCACTGTCAGATGAGGGTCTACATAAACGGTAAGTAGCTATATCCAAGAAGCAGGCCAGTGGGGACATAAGTATGCAGTACATAGGTATATTGGGCGGGAGGAGTGCGACGTCGGCAGCTACATTAACAGCCCCGTTTGCGCGATATGTTTGCGCATTATCAAATCCCCGACTAGACGCGATTGAACGTATCATGAGCGGGGCTGCCGGTGCGGAGTAGGTTGATTAAATGCACTTACCGCTTGCGATGATGATCTGCGTCGCTTGAACGTCCTGATAATCAACCAACCACAAGTACATATTTAGTTCGGATGCGATCCCGCTCCATTGCAGACGAAACACTAACCAGCATGGTTGTAAAATGCTGCAGGACAAATGAGACTGCACTCAGGCGAACCGTTGATAAGAACAAGACTTACGACGTAAAGCTTACGCTGGAACACATCCTTCCTCTGGTGCGCCGCCAAAAAGTGGGTGCGGAAGTACTCTGCCGCGGTGGAGAAATTGTTCGGGCGATTGCCATAACTCGTGATACTGAGGCGAAGATATTTGAGCGGACGTCGGAAGCAATCAGCTAGTTCAACTTAACGTACTATTGGCGGATTTGAACCCCAGCTTCGAGTTTCTTCCGCAGTATATCAGTCTACGGAACAGACAATTAAGGATAGAGCTCGAGTACAGCATAAGTTGAACACAATACCTTGTTGAGGAGTAATACAAGCTGCGCATTCTTCAAAAGTTTATTGGAGCATATAGTCGTGAGTAATTGTAGCGAGTCGTGGATCCGGTTGGTTAGCGGGTCTTCCTCGAGATACTGATTAGACGTTGTCAGCTGCGCATTCGCGGGATTGGTGAACCGAGACTCGACCTGATCAAAGGCCGAAATGGGAGCCAGAAAAATCAAGGCGTTGACTAGAAGGGGAGAAGGTCGTTTTAGCGCAAGAATACGAACGCAATCAAGGGGCCTTGCCATCGTCAAAGTACGAGCACCAGGCAGGTCTCTAAAGATACTGATAAGCGGTAAACTCGAGCGGAATGGAATCCGGCGATACTTGGCTCCGCTGTCGTTTGAACTTCAGTTCACTACGGTTTAGGCCGTCCAAATTTGACCTACAGTACCCCCCACGTCGTAGATCTTCCAAATGTAGCTCCCGGCGACCGTGTTAACTTTCAGGGAGTGTTCAATTACGCCGATCGTTTGAAGCCGCACATGGAGCACGTCGTCTGCGGATAGTAAGAACCAATGTTCGAAAAAAGAAATTGTGGCAGAACCTGTGCTTGGAATATAGTCCGGTTGAGCCAGCCGTTGTACTTGGTTCAGGAAACTGGAGGAGATGCGTATGAGTATGCGTCGGCCAGCAAATAAAGAAAAATACAGACTAAAGGCCAGACTCGTCTAGCCTCAGTTTCCGAGCAAGCAGCATGTGCTCCACCGATCTATGCCTCCACAGCGCTTCGATTACATGAACAGTCATCCCCAGCACCTGCGCTGCACGGTTCGTCGCGATTACCGCGTTGGCTGAATCCCGAAGCTCAGTGACCGGCCGAGTACTGGCCCTCGTGCAGGTCGCTCGCCGAGGAGGAAATAGTTTCCCGCGCCGCTGACCGACGAAGGCGACGCCTTGGCTCAATTCAGACGACAGAGAACCCTCGAGAGAAATCAGCGGAAGCAGATTCCTGCGAAGCTCGAGGACTTCGTTCTGGGCAGCAACGTCTGTCGGTCCCGAGTCTTCGGAAGCCCAGGGATACTCGTCCAGCGATAAGGAAAATTCATAGTCCAGCTCTTCGAGAATTGTTCGAACAGCTTTGATGAGGTTGGCGTAGACCACTATTCGCCATGAGGGTCGCTCGACCTCGAGAGCGTGCGAGGCGTGGTATAGTTGAAATTGTTTCTGTAGAGTCGATTTTCCTGTCAATGTGGAGATTAAATTTAGGTAAAGAGATGCGACCGTCCCTCCATGGGACGTACCTGACTCTGCTTGGCCCAGGAGCATCACTGTGTAGATTCTCAGTTGGGGAATGGACGGAAACGAGGAACCACATTTTAAACCTTTAACTTCCTTGCGACTCTCTGTCTGCCTTCTCAAAGCTTCCTTCTGTTCGCAGAGAAATGGGGTAAAAAGGATGTGCAAATAAAATTTCCGTTGCTCGCGTACCTTTAAATCTTCGTCAATCAAGTCGCTGGCGCGCCGAGCAGCCTCCGCTGTTGGCTCTTGATGAAACTGAGAACTAGATAGACCACTGGAAGTATCGTCGGAGCATTTCCAAGATATAACGGAACGAGAAGTTGTCCGAGTGCGTCCTGGAAGCCTGCGAGAAATTCGTGAAAGGTCGGACATGGGCAGGGATGGCAGAGGGATGGGCCTCCCGGGGCCAAATTATAGGCGAGTCAAAATGCATCAGTGTAACCCTGAAATAGATGGCCCAGAGGGGACCCGCTGCCGTACTGAGGAAAGAAGAGTCTGAATTGATCAAGCCGACCCTTACGTCGGACGAAGATTACAAGGCACAAAAAGTCCGAAGGCTAAGGATGAAAATAAGCCGGACGCGCCGATTCTAGCGATTCACGTGTTCGCTTGCCTTTGCTCCTTACAGACGTCTTCAAGTTCATCCCCACGTCGTTGTCCTTTCAATTTCCTGCGAGGCATAGCGGGGCCTCGTCAGCTGGTGAACCATGCCTCAGTGGGAATTTTAGGTGAGAACATGATGCAGATTTAATCTGATGTACGCCGGTGGGACCTTGTTCGTCCTTCTGGACCTCATGGCGCGCAAGAAAGTACAACGTTGCTCCCGACTTGACTAGCAACGCTGTGTGAAGTGTTATATCCGTGGAGAGATTTTAATCTGCTTATTTAGCATCCGAACAATCCAAGCTCGGTCGAATATTCCCTGTACATGAAATGAACATTGGAAGAACAACGACAGTCTCAACGAAGGGAACTTGTTCTAATGAAAATAAAATTCCTCCTGTCTGCCGTCGGTCTTACAACCTTCCGCGCTTCTGTCACTGAGAAATATGTTTTGCGGTTGCTTCAATTTGTACTCCAGGTTATTGTGGAGATTCGTGCCATTCCTCACACACCTCCCTCGAGTTCCCGAGGAAATTTTTGCCCTGGTTGAAAGACGGGCTTTTGTCTTTTCACGTTCATGCGGGGAGCTCTAATGCCGACAACATGAGTCGACTGTCGTCATCGAAGGATGTATCACGTCGGGAAGTTTGAGAAACATTCCGATACCACGTCAAAGATATAAAAATCTTGTGAACTCACCTACATGTACAGGGCAGGGCTATTATTGTCAGATACTTTTTCAACCGCGTTGTTTGCCCATGCTTGGCCGTTTCAAGATCAAACGCGAGGTCACGCCGTGTGCAGTGCGAAAGGGCAGTCAATTCGTTGAACTTGAAGTTGTTAGCCATTTAAGCAACTTTTGAGAATGGGCGCTGCAACGCTGATTAATGCGCTGGAACAATATTGGGAGATTCAAATTGAGAAATTTGGAGCCATCAACGACGCGTGATGCACCATCAAATTAAGTTGAACCTCGGTTGAACGCCCCAAATTCGGCGAAATGACAATGCCACAAATATCATTCAAAGCATTGATACAACACTAGAATACAAGATCACTTCTATGAACAATCATGGGAGGAATCCACCAGCAAGGGGTGGGGCCGTATACCGTCCAAATATGGTGCCTTGGTGCGGGCACCGGGAGAGGTAGACGTTCAGGTCAATCCGCTCGCGACACCGCTCGAGCAATACCGGAAGAACCGCGGATAAAGAATGGTCTTTCACCCGCAGATTGAAGTACGCCCTACGGAGGGCGGCAGAATATCTGCCATTTCGATCGGGAGTGGGTGGGGGAAGTCTGGAGACGACCATACGGTAGAGCTTGATGTCTTCGACATGGTCGCCTCGTAAATCTTTAAGCGCAATGGTGTGTAGATTCGGAAGCCACCGGGGCCGCGGGTCCTTGTCGTCGTCGGCGTTTCCAAGCGTCAAGAACTCGATGATGTTGTCGGTCAGGTCAATCTTCAGGCAGAGTTCGAGAAGCGAAAGCATTCCTGCACCTCGTAAAAAGGATAAATGATGGTCGTCGTTCTTCTTCACTGGGGCATCTTCCCGTAGGCTGAAGCGTTTCAAAACGCACCCAGAGCGCGTAATCAAACGCTGGAGCGACGCGGGATCGCTTGCCCGCCGCAGTGCGGTGACATAATTGAGAGAGAGATCTTCGAGCTTGGGGAGTACGAGGCATCCGAAAAATGGCGCTAAATCAAGCAGTTCTGCTTTTATGGTCAGGGAGTAGAGGTGGTCGAGGTGCAAAGGTCGAGTGGTGGGAATGGCAGGATTCTCGCCTGGGTTTGTCGTTATGCGGAGATCGGCGCGGCGGAGGGACCGGCAACGCTCGAGAACACTCAAGTAGTTGCAAATGGGAGCACCCATGTCCGCCACGTCCAAGACGGTGAGCCGGTCCCAACGTATGAACTCCTGCACCATCTTTCGCTGCATCACGATAGATTTCACGGAAGCATATGAGTAGAGGATGCGCCCCATTGCCGCCCTACTGTGGTCGTCCCACGAACTGTTAAGCAGTTGAATGTGCTCAAGCAGAGGGGCGGCGGTGGGTGATTCCGAAAGGCTTAGGAGTGAGCGCTGGGCGGTATGGTGGAATAGGAATGTGATTCGTTTCCAGCGATGTAGATGATTTCCGAGAAGAAACAGGACCGTGTCCGTGAGTTCGTACTCTCGTGGATGTGTGAACGGAAGAGGCTGCTGTCCGGCTGAGGGAGGTACGGTTTGGCGGAGATGGAGTACGAGCGGGAATTGGCGAGAGTTTTGGAGCCATAGTTCGATCATAGGAACATGTACCGCTCGAGGTCGGTCCACCCAAATCGTTGACCAAAGGAGAGGGACGGATAGGGCGACCTCCCGCCACTGGCGGCTGACGTGCGATAGCACGAGCGGTTCGAGGAGGAGAACACCTCGAGCGTCCAATGGGCCAAATCCATAGTCGTCGTAGATGCACCACTGGAATATTTCGCCGAGAATATCGAAAGGAAGGTCAGTTATGGGCCCAGAATCTTTACGTCGGATGAAAGGATTCCAACACAAGCGCGAAAGTTCTCGCCCTGCGTTCCAAAGCATTTTCGGAAGGAGTTCATTTCGATATCCGTGACTCTTTTGAAAGTTTGGAAACAAGTTTCGAGTTAAAACGAGTAAAAATACCTGGTATATCACGTCCGAGTTGAAGTTCATTTCGAATACCAGCCGCAAAAGAAAGGAGCTATGAGCTACATCAGTGATCCCCAAGATTTGAGAGATGCAGACCACGTACCCGGCAGGAAAGGGAGTCGAGATGGGAGGTGGAATTCGGGTCGGCGATTGCAGATGGACGTTCAAGTATTTCGCGGCGGCGTCACTCTCAAGGTCAAACACAAAGCGCTCCAAGTTTGGTACAAGGACATTCTTGAATCAGGTTGAAGGGGAACAAGGTTGTGCTGTCGGCAATGCTACCTTGTTGACGAGTACAAGGCGGCGGGAAGAAGGAGTTTTGGCGACGCGGTAACGTGATTACTGATGGAGTTGAACTTGTCCAATCGCCGGTTGATCGCCGGCCCGGAAGTTCAAGCACACGTAGAATTCAATGGGCATATTATTGCATATTATGATCCACAGAAACAGTTTAAAAGTTCAACTCGGAGCTCCAACTGATCTCGATAGGTGTCTACGGGAAACGTATGACCGGTTAAACGCAACTGAAGTTCAACGGAGCGGAGAAACGCCGGACTCGTTGAGGGCGATCGCGAGGACAGTAAACCGAAGAGGAATTCGTTGGATATGTGATCGCCGCGACAGTCGCTGAGTGCGAGTGCGGTCAGATTCGTTAGCTGGGGATCACCTTCACCGCCCAAGGTCAGGAATTTGACGATCTCGTCCGTCATGTCGACCTTGAGCTCAAGGTCCACCACAGATGCCATGTGCGGGCTCCGAAGGAACGCGATGGGGCGTTGGTCGTCCCGCATGCGGGCGGTCTCGTGTAAAGAGAAGACCTCCAACCCACACGAAGAACGCTCGAGGAGAGCGTGAAGCGCCTGGTGGTCCATCATTGCCCGAGGTACGTGACAGTACTCGAGCGCCAACGAACGGAGTGCAGGGAGAGTGAGGCGCGTGAAGAATGGTGATAGGTCGACCCGGGATGCCTTTATGGTTAAGTCGACGAGGGAAGGGAGTGTGAGGCACTGGTTTGGATGCGTGAATGGAGTGTGGGTCCAATCAGGCTGGGCAGAGCAGGTAAATTTTGCGCTGGAGAGGGTAGGGCATGCGGCGAGGATGCCCAAGCAGGTCTCCAAAGTGCATTCAGGGTCCGCATCGAGATGTGTGAGCTGAGTCCACGCCACATCTCGTCGGCTGGAAGCAGGCGACAAACGGACGCTGCGCACAGATGGACGCGAGTAGAGGGCGGACTGAAGCGATTCCGCACCAGTAGTATCCCAGGAATCAATGTGCAGCGCAACATGTTCAAGGGCGACCGCCTCGTCTTGTGGAATAGAAAGGAGGGACTGCTGAGTGTCGGTTTTGAAGACGAAGTCGATCGTCTGCCATCGGTGCAGCTGCGGGATGAGGAGGCCAAATATTTCGTCCGTGAAGTCGTGCTCGGTCGAGGTCGGGAAAGTAAGACAGGATTTGGGATCAGTTTGGCGAAGATTAATGGAGAGAGGGCAATTGCGGGAACGCTCGATCCAAAGCTTCACCATGGGAATGTGGGCGGCCCGAGGGCGATCTATCCAAATGGTGGCCCAGAGCATGGGCATGGAGAGCGAAACAGCACGCCAGTGCCCGCAAACGTGTGAAATGGTGAGTGGTTCCAGGTTGAGGCTCGAACCCTCATCCGTCATGGTGCCCCAATCTCCGAGGGTCCACGAGAATATCTCACCGAGGACTTCAACGGGGAGGAGTTTAATGGGTCCGTTCGATGTGATGGACGCGGAATATTCGAGGGCGTCGGAGGGAATGCTTTCATATAGAAACCAACGGGGTAGTCCACAGCTGCGCTTCCAGAGCTTTATCGAAATATGATTGGGCATTATAATGTTTCTGCGAACGCATTATTAGCAAAGGAGAAACGTCGATGGAGAGGACAGAACATACAATAATTCGTAAACTGGTTCAGGTAGTGGGATTCGTGCCAAAAGTGTAAGATCCCACTGGAAGAAAAGGTCAGAGAGAGCATCAAGTGATAATCAACTGGCCTACATTACGGCGTGTCGCCCAAGAATGCCAGATTCGGGGAGGAGATTGCAAAGTGAGAGTACACGTCGGGCAAGCACAAGCGTCTTATACGTCGGTTGCGACAATGGACAGAAGAAACATCGCCAGCTGCTTGAGAAAACAACGCGATCCAAACCAAGAACAAGACGGTCATTTATTGCAGCTTCCCACGACGAATTGAGGTGTAGGGCAGGATTCGACGCGCAATAGGATGCGCACCGATGATGGTTACATTGAGCCGAATCGAGGATAAGGGTCGCAAAGAATCTTGCCGGCACAGACTGAAAAACGGAACAAGGAGTAGGAAAACAAGGTTCATAACGTGATCGACGACGCGACGCGAGAATCTTGACCAAATATCCGACAACAATTGTGGCAACATTCTGAACCTGAACCAAGGGAATATACTGAACCCAGAAAGATAAAGAAGTCTAAACCCGAATCAAGCAGCTCTTCCACTCGAATCGTGCGAAAAGTCCAAAATCGCCGGACCCGCGATCGTCGTCGAATCGTCAGCGAGACCTCCGTCCTTTGTGATCATGCAGAATACAAATCCGGAAAGGTTGTCGGGGACCAACACTTTGTTGCCGTGTAGGGGGACAAGCACCGGCGTGGCGACGCTGGAGACGAATGTGACGAAGAGTTGAGTCGAGGTTGCCGGGGCAGTAAACGCAACAGTCGCAATCTTCCCGGGGGACGCATCTTTCACGGTGAGGGTTGGATAGGCGGTGAGTGCGGGGAGGGCGTCGGCGTTGGAGGACGGGCATGATCGAATCAACGGGGCGGCGAGGGTGTAGACTTGGCTGGGGGTGAGAGCAGCATCAAACGCAGTACCCCACGCGTTGTCGTGTTTCATGGCAGAGTTGATCCAGGCTATTGATTCATTAGAGGGACAAAATGGGGAGGGAAATAAATTGGCATCTGCGTGGCGCGCTTCGACTGCGAGAATACTACCAGCAATATTGATATAGTCTTGGTTTTCTACAAATTGGACGCCACCAATGTAAGCAGCCGTACCAACTGCTTCGAGGACGGCGCAGAGGTGAATGAACGATTGGACGTCGGTGAAATCGCTGAGACACATTTGAGCTTGAGACTAAACTCAGAATGAGTAATTGCGTACAAGTTGTATTCACAGGGAGCCACGGCTTGAGCTCCTGCAGTAGTCAAGGCGGTGGATAGGAAAGTCGCGTGCGTCTCTTCGTGTTCGCTGATCTGCTGGAAACGACCTCGGGCCCAGTCGGGGAAACCAGCGGCAGCAAAATCCGATTGCGGGAATCGTTTGAGAGCCTGTTGATAAAACGCCGATTCCAGATGTTCGACAAGTAAAGCGACATTGAGAATCTGGGCCACTTGAAGCGAGATGAGAGGCACGCCAAATGAATAGAGGAGGCGAGGTGCGTACCAGATGGCACGTCTCGCTTCCCAGGACTTTGGGCGAGATGTATGAGATGACTCCGCGAAAAAAGCAAAGGCGAGGTACTTACTGAATGGTCGGGAGTGCGTCAGTGATCTTGGCAAGGGAGAGAGCGAGGAAAGTGAAGGCCAAGGAGTACTTCATGATAGTGGATGGAAATGAGAGTGGGCGCAGCGAGTGCAGTGGCGAGGCTGGCGGACTCGATACTGTAGTGGTGGAACGGAAGAGCGAGCGGGATCCGGATTTCCCGATACTGGCAGTGTAAGCAATTGTTTGCGTGGTGCAAATAGGTTCCAGTGTTTGCTTCGCCAAACATTGAAACAAAGCGCTCCTTTTTCTGCTCCGTCACGTGAGCGCGTTCGCCATTTCAACGAAAGCAGAAACTCAGGTGGGAGAAATCGGCATGACCGTCCCAGGTGGAAGTGGCCGATTTTTTCCTTCCAAGTGTCTCGTGGTAAACAGACATAGTAAATCAAGGGTCGGTTGTTTCTTTTACCACAGGGGAACGCACTTGAGAAAAATAGCGGTGCCCGCGCTACCGATTTTCAGCGAGTCTGGAGCAGCCACTGAGTCAGATGCTGAGAGGCGAATAAACTTCAGGGGGGCCAATGAGCACGAATGTAAACGGGTCAGAACTGGACGAAATAACTGGACATAAAGATCGAATACACAGATTTACGGAATCGGTGCCCTTGCCGCATCCTTCTCGTTAAGAAGAACCCGCTCGACATTCGCTCCAAGCGCTGCGCGGTCTTCGAGACTCATGAAGGGTACTTTCGAAGAATATCCGACCTCTGCGCGGACGTACTTTAGAAGAGAAAAAAAATTGTGGTAACAACCACTGTAACATACTGAGGCTTGGGTATTGAAGCGGGATTTCCTCGCTTCGAAGAGGAAGCTTGGTGAGGTCCAGAGGGAAGGAAGGTCCCATCCATGCGCTTCGAAGTTCATGATCCCTAATAAAAGTTAGCATCACAATTAGCAAGCAGTTCAAGTCGACGGGTACGTACTCTCGCTATCAGGGAAATGGCGTTAGAGCAAAGGACGTATAGATTTGAACAGGGACTCACCTCCTCGCGTGTCAAAGGATGGACCAGAATACTAACAAAGAGTTGAACATGACCAAATTCCATCTTTGAATGACACGAACCTGAGCTGGCCCCGATTCATGCAGAGATAGGAAAAGACGGAATTAAAGGTCTCCGATGGTGCCCAGATCTCATAAGAGCCTACGACAGGTCGGGAATAGCTCGCTGAAGACGCGGTTGTACAGCATACCCACTGGATGTGGACCGATTGGGTCGGTGTTAACGCGGAATAACGGAACGGCAATAAATGCGCCATCCCGTCGCAAGCGCAGCACAGCATCCCGAAGCTGCATTGCGGCATGGTGCTCTTCAGCATTTGCTTGGTGGAAGTAGATATCTGGCCGATAGGGTCAGCAACTCGGTTCAAGTTGTCCAAAGATGTTCAAATTCACGGAAGTGCCATTCCCTGGAAAGGTGCAATCAGCAATCGCAGTATATCAAATTCAAAATAGACAGAACTTGATTTCAGACTCGAGGACGGTCTTCAAATCAGTGGGGGGCCTTTTGGCCATGTTGTGGTTCGAGTTCGAGAGGATGTATTTGCGGTTGATTGGTTCCATCAGATCTCAATCGCTCTCAATCGATGTCGTCTCCGTTCACCTCCAAACTAGGGACCAATTACTGCCCAAAGGACGAGGAGCTGGTAGAGATTAAAAACCTCATAATTGAACCTACCCTTCGGTTGAGACGCTTGGACGATGAAATCGTCGAGCTACAGAGTGCTCTCGACAAACTTGCAGCGGAGCGCGATAGCGTCGAAGCCTTTGTCGATGCGCATAAAGCACTTATTTCTCCAGCACGCCGCCTACCCCTCGATATAATCCAGGAGGTATTTGTTGCATGTCTTCCTACCCACCGAAACTGCGTCATGAGCGCCTCCGAGGCGCCTGTTCTCCTCGGGCGTATCTGCGGCCTCTGGAGGGCCATTTCGCTCTCCACACCTCGCCTCTGGTCAAAAATCCATGTTGTAGAACCTTTCCACTGGCTCCCTTCTCCGCTGCTGGAGAAGAAACTGGCACAACGCTTGGAGATGACCAAAATATGGTTGGAGCGTTCTGGCCAGTGTCGACTGTCGATCTCCCTTGAATGCCGCACGGATGGTAATGATAGTTCTGGATACCCCCCAGACCATTCTACTTCGGCTGTCACCCCTGGTGCCATGCAATTTTTGCAGGCACTTATCCCCTCCTCGCGGCGCTGGCGGCATATTCATTTCTCGGCTCCACTGTGGATGCTATGGGAGACCATGTCGCATCTTCGTGAAGCCGATGTGCCTCTGCTGGAGAGCGTCGCCATTTACCACAATTTCCGTGACGACTCAGCAATGGGAAGCTTGGGACCTTTGGAAATTCTTCGCGGCGCCCGAATTTCGAGCTTTGCTACTCCGGGGAATAGTTTTGTGTCGACACTCTTGCCACTCAGATGGCAGCAATTGACAAGGCTCACTATCGATGGGCCTCCGTGGAACGTTGGAGCCGATCTGAACAGCGAAGCAATATTGCGTACAGTTGCCAGATGCCCCGAGCTCCGATTTTGCAGGCTGGGGATCAACGATGGCGAGAATACTGAAGTACACTCTCAGCACCCTGTCGTTGAACTTCCGTTCCTTCACACCCTCGAGCTACATTCCGTGGAAAGCATGGAGCCGACCGTCTCTTTCCTGTTGGAGCGGATTTCATTGCCTAAATTACGTAGCTTCACCATCCGCAGCTACATGGAGACCCAGTATCCAGGCTCCCTCGCCCCCTTCTTTGCCCGTTCGGCCAACCTGGAGACCCTCGAAATAGACAGCATGGCCTTTTCGAGGGCATCTTTGACTGAAAGTCTTCTCGGGTTGCCGCCAACGATACGACGGCTCGGGATCCACAACTTGAACAATAGATGGGGAATCGCGGCACCCCCTTCTCTAGCAGACGAGACGTTGGCGGTTCTGACACCTGCACATGGGCTGCCAGTCCAATGCTGCCCCGGCCTACAGGATCTATTCATAAACCACTGCATCGACATCACAGATGAGGCTCTGCTGCGCTTCGTCACTGCGCGAATGAGTGATCCTCATTCAATGCTCCGGCGCATTGAAGTTCAATTCGACAGAATTATGGAGGCCGACATTCTACCCACACTCAAGCCTTTCATCGACTCTGGTCTCAACATCTCAATCATGCATTTTGTACCCACCCCAGTTCACTTTTCCCCCTGGCAGGGGTTGTCTGATGCACCGCCGACTGAGGAGTATTACCTTCCAGTGCCACAACCGAGTATTTGGTAGTCACCCTCCGCTATCTGTCCATATACTCAAATTTGATTTAACTTTAATGATGCTTTCGTTGCTTCACCATCCCGTGAACGAACACAGGAGTTAGAGATTTTAACGACATCCATATGGCCGTGAGGCAACATTTCGAAACATATGGTTCAAGTAATGTTCTCTCTCCCAGCTGGTTTTAGTCTCTCGTAGAAAGATGCTACAAAATTTTGCTCGTACCTCGCAATTTGTAAGCTGGTTTGCACTAGCAGGCTCCTCCATAATCTCTGCACTCCATTTCTTTAAGAAAATTGTAGCATAGTCAAACACGGCTCAGTAATCTACTTCATAACAGCCGCAACCCCATGACGGGTGCGGTGAGGGGCAAAACTTGCGGCATTCTTCAACGGTAAAGTTTGAGTGTATGATGATTAGCCATGGAATTTCATGTGAGGAGTTTGAGAGTTTGTAGGAATGAGAAGTATGTTATCTTCGCTCCGGGCAGCGTTGAGTTGGGCAGGAAGTCGTGGGCCGACTCGTGGCGCGTGAATGTTTGTTGATGAGGCGCTCGGGTCCCACTTCGTTTATGCCGCTCAAATGCAAATTTCTGGGCAATAAACAACTTGGTCGATGGGCCTTTCGACGATCCACATGCAGTGGTAGGCGTCCCCAACTACCATGTCCTAAACTGGTAAAACATATGTCATCTCCGTCGTCCAGCGCAGTTATATACAACTCCAATGCCATATTTACGAGATATCATCTCCGGCATGTGTCGAGGTTCAGTAGCTAGTTCAATCAAACTATCAAGTATATTGGATCGGCAAAATTAAAAAATGCATTCTATAGTATCCGAAGGGATGGTCACTGGTGAGATGTAAGTACAGAGACAACTTGGCTCGACAGTCTCTCATAGACAGACACTTTAACATCAAGCTTGTACCTCGCTTGTAGAAAGTCTCTCCTGGAAATAAGCGATAGTCCACATATCTTCGCTAGCCAAGGGTGCATTTTCAACAACGCCGAGATGCCCGAAATCAATATATATACATTTAAACAGTTCCACTTTATGGGATCTAACTATAAGTCCGTGTCATTCTCTAGACACTTGGCTGCCACGAGTCCACGACTTCTGCGGGCAAAATTACTACTCCCCCAAAATTGGATAGCATGAACAACATATGGTGTAAGAATCATCACCACCATGTAACACTACATGTGCTTCCATGCGGGGAGCTTGAAAAAACAGAGTGACAGCATCTTTTTTACCTTCAAGGTAATCTACCACATCAAGCAAGACATTAGGGGGTTTCGCACATTCCAATCTGAGGCCCAACTTGGGTCCCAACTAGACTTGAAGTTGGACGTGAAATAGTTTGGAACTCAAAGTTGGATGTCAAATCAGGCTCCGGACCACGTTTTGACATCCAACTTTGACCTCAACTTTATGCCCCAACTTCAATTTTTCAATTTGGTCCTGCCATTAGGCTTCCCGAAGGAAAAAAAATATCAAGTTGGGGACGGAGTTGGGGCCAAATTGGGGATCAAGTTGGGGTCAAATTGGGCCCCGAGTTGGAGTGTGTGAAACCCCCTACTTATTGGTGTTCTCCTAGTGGATAGATTTTGGTGGCTAAGTTTTGCAGTTGTGCCTTGAGGAATAGAGAGGGACGGACTAATGACATGGACCGGACTTGGAAAGGAACAAGGCAAGATCGGTCCGGTGACGGCAATTTAGGTTTACAATTCCCGAGGGGAGCTAAGCACTGGTGGTTACATCTTCAACTAGTAGACGTGGAAGGTGAGGCTCCGGCAAATAGGGGCAGTCAGAGTAGACAATTAACCCCCGATTCACGCAGCGATTCATGGCCGATTAATACGTGATTATGGAATTGAAAAAGGCCCTGAATCGCGTTGAATCGCAGGAGAATCGTCCCCAATTTTGACCAGCCTCGATTCTGTGCGATTCTGAAGAACGATTCATTCAAATATTGCCTGCCCTAAATAAGAATCTATGTCATACCTTAACAATCACCTCTATCCCAACTATGGCCTGGTTACCTTTCGGGGTCGAGATTCAATGACCCAACATTCATTTTCTCATCTGGAATAGGCCGGAGGAAGCTGCAGTAGAGGGGGATGTAAAAAACTCACAAAGCAGGGCTTAACAGAGTAACAAATTTTGAAGCCAAGTTAACAAAGTGAAGGGGCCGTGAATCGTGAATAAATCCAGGATTGTTGGCATGAATCGCGGGTTAATCGCCTACTCTGACTGCCCCTAATGGTCAGTGTGGTTAAAAGGACTGATGCGACTCAGAGCTGCCGACCTGTGTAAACTGAAGAAGGGAACGAGACTGGAATCCTCCTTGTTTCAAGTACTACTGGGCACCCAACAGAGTAATTAGTAGCCGATTGCGCTCGCGGCAGGCGCTACCTCGAAAGATTATTCTTGTGGCATGCTGAGTAGTGCTGACCAAAACCTAGACGTCGGAGTGATCCACAGGTCTGTTAAGTTTGCTCCTGGTCTAGGGTGAAGTGAAGGTTTCAGTATTCCGCGGTCAAAGCGTGAAATATTGATGCTATCAACGGATCAACATTTTATCGAAAGACTTTCACAAATATTGTAATAAGTATTTCGTTCAGTCGTCGCCGAAGTCAAGACAACGAGAAAGAAGTCGAGACCAAGCACGGCGTGTTTCAACATCATTCAAAGGGAAGAATATGGCAAAAGCAAATGAAGTGCGAAGCGTAGATACAAAAACACGAGATACAACACAAAAACTACGGAAGAGATTCCATCAGACAAACGCTCGACTCGCTGGTCCCCCTCCGCTCGGCCCTTGCGAGCACAAGCAGAGAAAGGACCAAACGTCCTCGAGACCCGCGCGAGCAGGCCATGTTCTCGGTTAAACAAGGGAGCGCGAAAGTCATCTAGTGGAATTGAAGGATGCGGCATTTGTAAAAATGCGAGACTCGGTCAGTTTCTATAAAAAGATCCTGATGAGTATGTATCTGAAGAATCGTATTTTTCGGAGCGAGCTTTAAGTATTTTTTCAAGGGTGGTCCGTGCGCGGAGTGGCACGTGATGAGATACCTCGCTTGGACCGAAGTCAAACTTTGTTTTTTTTGTTCAACTTGTTGGGCAATAGAATGTGCGTTAAAAGGATGGCAGGGAGGTCATGAGGAATCATTCATCTATTAGAAGGATGTCCGGAAAAAACAATGCTATGCAATTCGATTTATGTATACAAAGTAGCACGAGAGGGAGCGACAGGAGTGGAAAGGAAACAGAGACCAAATTAATTATTCATCGTCGTTGCTTCATCGAGGTCGAATTCGACGCCAACGTCTGCGCCCACCGCTGGATCAACGGCGTACACCTTACCGCCATATCACGAACGGTCGATAGGTACGCGACGTCTACGACGACTCTTCAGGGGCATCGAAGCCATCGACGGTAACGTTCCATGACCACCGACCCTCGAGGAAGCCGTCCGCAGTGTCCTCAAGCACGATCGTGTTGCGCTTTTGGACGTAGACCTGTGGGTGTGGTTAGTAAACATACCATGAGTGTATGTCGAGACGACAAATGAAGATGAGCAGGATGAGAGGAGTGCAACGGGGAGGATGAAGCCTTGAAACGACGTAGCAGAGAAGGAAGAACAAACAACTCACAGTCTTATCGGTAACCTTCTGCCTCAGCGTCGGGATATTCTCCGGCTCTATCGGCGACTCGAGCAGCTCCGACAGGTCCTCCACCGCCCTTTCGAGGTCCCTGCAAAAATGGGAACGTTAGTGTTGGAGTAAAGCACATCGGGCGAACAGAAAAGACATCAAGGCACGGAGGCTCGTATTCAAGGATATGACTTGGAGAATGGCGCGTACCTCTGATTGTCCTCAAACAAGTCCTTCTGGTTGCCCTTGGCGAGGTAGTACGCCATCGCGTAGGTCCACTTGAGCGTCATACGGCACTTGTCCACCTCCTCGACGGCCTTCTTCATGAATTGCACCTGCAAGCGAGGTTAGCATCACGTTCGTTCGCATGTCGGTAGAAAGCGAGGAGACGTCTCTATGCAACTAGTCACGGACGAGAAAGGCATCGCCCACTCCGACGATGCTCTCCCAAACAAAGGAAGGCAGACGGCAAACAAACACTTACCTCAATCCAAGTTAACGCCGACGTCACCTGCATCTCCTCCATCTTCTTCTCCGTCTTGGAGAACAGGTCCAGCGCGAGCTTGGCGCTCTGCTCGTGGTTCGCCCAGCGGTTATAGTACTGCGGGTGGTGTCAGTATCATCGTCTTCGAGGATCGCTCGAAGGACGGATGACAGTAGATAAAGTACACTCACATGCAAGTACCGCTCCAAGCTCGCCCTGCTCTTACTCTGGCTGTCCCGCGCATCGATGCCGCCCTTCTCGTCGTACCGATTGCACGAGTACCACGCCGTACCGTGCTCGGACCACGGCCCCATGCAGACCCAACAGAACTCGTGCTTGCACTTTTTGCAGGTCATGTGGCTGCGGGATGGGTCAGCAGGAGTCGTGTTATTTTATTGAAGGAGGAGTAGGGGGGGAGGGACGACGAAGGGAGCAAATAAATAATACGTACTTGCACCCCCCATTCTTCTCGATAGTGCTCATGCACTTGGCGCACTCCTTGGTGTTGCTCTTGATCCAGTTGGCAGTCTCGCTATCGTCGCGGCACTACGGAAGTTATCGTCAGCATAAATATTTTTTAAAAAAAGACGGGAAAAAGGGATCCAAAATATTGCGCACGGAAGAAACCAAAGGGTGAAGAAAGCAACTCACTTTCTTCAACCACAACGCTGCCACTCCGCAAACCACGGGTCGGTGATCACTGTCGATGGGACACCCGAAGCAAAACTTGTGCTCCTTCCCGCGCACGAGCTCCTGACTCGCGCTCATGCTGTTGGTTCGGGAGATCGGCTTCTTCCCACTAGCCACCGTCGCAGGAGCGGGAGATGGCGCAATGGTCGAGCTGGTAGAGATAGAGGACACAACGCCCCGCACACCACAACTAACCGTCGGCACAATCGTCGTCAGCACACTCCGGCCCGCCGCGCCAGGACACGACACAGTATTCGTGCACCCCGGGTGCGGGCAGAACTTGAGGTGGTTGGTGCAGGCGACAAAGTGCCGCACGAGGAGCTCCTGGAAGCGCGCGTACGTCGCCGCGCCCTCCCCGTCCTCACCCATCGCGTCGTCTTCCGAAGACGCGAGCAGCACCTCCTGGATAAAGGCATCCGGCGCGACGAGCGCACACCCCTCCGTCATGCACCGACATGCGTGCTCGCCCTCGTCGCGGATCTTGGCGCGCACGTATGCGCCCCAGCACGCGCCGCAAGCTCCGTGTCCGCAGTCGAGCGCCAGCGCGGCGAGGCCGGGCGTATCGTCGAAGCAGATGGGGCACACAAAGGACCCGTTATCTTTCCGGCTCGTCGGTGCTGGAGAGACCTGTTTTGCCTTCCGTGTCGGCCGCCGAGTCGCGCCGGCACCACGCGTGGAGGTCGTTGACGGTGCGGGCTCCGGTTCGGGCATGCTGACGCCCGCGGCGACGAGCATAGCGCTCGCGCCGTCCATGTACTTCTCGATGAGCTTCTCCTTGTTCCAGTTCAGGTAGCGGAGAAGGAGGGACGCTGTGGAGGCGTCGACGCCGAAGATGCCGCGGATGTGCTCGACGTCAGCAGCCATGAGGGCCTCGATGGCGGATTGGGAGAGGGACTCGTAGGGGAGGTCGTACGCTTTTCGCGTGGTGGTGGAGGTGGGCTTGAAATCGTCGAGGATGTCCATGCCAGAGTCGGCGTCTGAGTCTGTCGAAAACTCAGTTAAAAGGGAACATAAGAGCAAGGCACTCATTCAAATGAGGAATTTCAAGGGCGTCAGTAAGTTAAAAAGCAGCTTCAGCCCAAGAGAACAAGTTTCGGGTGGCGACCGAATGTTATTCCGCGTCTAGCTTTTCAGCCGGGACACCAGATTATCACAGAACAATGAGCTCTAACAGCCAAAGAATTTCGTCTTCGCGTTTCCCGATGAAAGGGTGGACGATCGAGTCTTATCGTTTCTTGCACTGCTCCTGAAGAGAAACAAGAGTTTCGCGCGCCTGGACCCAAGAATCCACCTCTTCCAGACGGAAATGAGACGGAAATGAGACTAACCCTCGTCCTGCATGCCCATATCGTCGTCGTCAAAGACATCATCGCCCTCTTCGTCGGAGAATTCGTAGTCGGAAGACATGATGGGCGCTAAGTTACAAAGCACGAATTAGAGTCCTCCGCACTACTGAATGAACGTTGTACACACAATGGGCTATTCGATGGCGTAGATTACAAGTCCCTGTTAATCTGGCAAACCAAGCACGGCTCTATTAAACAAAGTCGACGGATTCGTGTGTCTTTCAACTCACCTCCAATCTAACAAACCAAACCGCCTCTATTAGGACAAGTCCGTCAAATCCACTCGTCTGGACTCACCTCTAGTATAGACAAACGAGAAAGTCTACAGATCAAGTCAGAATAAGCGACAAGCGGCCACACGAGACCCTAAAGACCATACGCACAGGTGAATCTAATCCGATCCGTCCCGTTAGAATGGACCCACGATGAATTGGACCGTAAAGCAGACGCACCCTGTGGCCTCGAGTGTCGTGGTGGAAGTAGGAGGAAGAGAGGGACAAAGCGCCGAGAAGGCACGTGGAATGACTGGTCGTGACGTCACGGTCCCGGAAATGCCGACGCGACTCACACCGCCCGAGCTTGGCCCGAGCACAGGAAAAATACATTTATTAGCTTTTTTGGTCGAGCAGAATGGAAGGCGATCCCAGGGTTGCAAAATTGTTGTACATGTAATTTTACCCCCCTCAGGAATGGCAGTTCGATGTCAGTTCAACTCGAATGTTCAACTTGGCGGTCGTGTTCAAAACTTTGAAATCGTGGAAATACTATATGTGATGTAAAAATGACCATGGGAGACGCGGTAAATCGGTTAGGTCCCATGTCAGTATTGCTGGTAGAAGTGGAAAGCTTTCGGGGGGGGTCGTCCGACGACATAACAACACGGAATTGTAATTCCTCCACGAGACGACCGGACAACCGGCTAGGTATGACTCGGAGTCGACCAGTGTCATTTCGAGTAATTAGTCTGCGTACAGCAATAATAATCTCCGAGGGTGAGATTGATCGGCAAGTAAATTCCGACTAAGGCTGAGAATGTCGAGGACGAGCAGGCCTCAATTCCGGGTGGTTGTACCAACTTGAAGAGGTGTTCAATAAGTCGGTAAGGAATGAAATGGGACCGTGGGTTAAATTGAGTCAAACGTCGCTGGAGAAAAAAAAGCCCTTGGGGTTGTCGAAGCCAGTCGAAGGGAAAGCAACCAGCAGCAAGCCGGTGACAGAATCGATAATAAGCCATGGCAAATAGAGATGGAAGTAGCGGAGTAGAACCAGTGCCTATATCGAGCTAGTCGGAATGGGATAGTGGTCGCGTCGGGTGTGGTTGTACCGGCCAGCTTAAACCTGTGGTGTCAAGTTGTATATGGAAGCGGTTGGGACCGCGCAACTGACCACAAGGTCGCTGGCAAATAGGGACCCAATCTAAAAGGGGCGTAGACGAGAGAAGATGACCAAAGGGTTGAATTGGGTTCAAGATGGATGTTACCAGTGAAAAAACCAGTTTGGACTATTTGTGGCAGAAAATAATGACCCTGGGTAATTCTAGGCGAGTTACGAATCTGAAGACCCTGTAGGTTGTGCGGAAGCAACAAGTCAGCCAGTAAGAGGATGTCGCGAAGAAATATTGAACTATTGAACGAGTCAGAATAAGATCCGGTTGCGACTGAGTCGTTTGGCGATGAGAAACTTCTGGCAATTGAACGAGGCTCCTGGAGCTTGAAGTTGGCTTGAAGTTCAAGTTGGCCAAGTCTCGGCCAAACACGAGTCCGCAGCTGTTCCGCATCGATTACACTTCAAAGTGGATTCAGAGCCTTGCCTCAAATATGTGATGACTAGCGGGCCGTGATTTTGCGGCATTGATTTTTGCAGGATGAGCGATCGGAATGTGACAAGCGGGGGGGAGGACGAACACGCAACCGTATGGATCGGGTATTTTTCTTTTGGAGCAACTTGAACGAGCAGAGGCCCGAGCAAGAGTAAGAGTGTCGTTGAAAGCCGTTGTGGGAGTCGGTGATCGAGGATTTGGGAGTTCCTCCTCTCGCAATCGTGAATCGAAAGGCTTCTTCGGAGGAGCAGTTCTGAACCGGTGTGCAAGTACCAGTGAACGGACATTCCCATATAGCTGTTGGTACGACGAAAGAGTCACCCAGGTTTTTTGCGAAAGCAGCCAGCCAACCCGTGAGAGGAGATCCCGAAGGAACCGACTGGTCAGCGACTCGCACTGGGATATGGTTACGCTTGAGTCGTTCTGCCAGGAGAGTTTTCAAGTTACAACGTCCCTGAAGCTTGACGAATCGGATGTGGCCAACTTGTCCATATCTGGTGAAAGCGGGGCTCGGGTTTATGGGATACCAGCAGAGGGAATCCAACTGCGCGTATGAAATATAGAGGTAATGGATAGATATTTATCTTGAATCTTCTTGAGCAACGGAGGCTTGAGCAAGGCCGCTGAGGTGGTGAGGAGAGCGGTCCGACAACCACGCGGCACAGCCACTAACAATCTTCACTCAAATTCCCCTACGACCTCCCCATCCGCCTCAAAATTAGGCACTAACTACTGTCCCCGCGATGAGGAAATACTCGAAATCCGAGACCTTCTCGTTGAACCGTTAACACGTTTGAAGCGCCTCGACGCTCGAATTGCGGATTTGCAGAAAACCATCGATAAACTGACCGAGGAACGCGTCGCCGTGAGCATCTACGTGGATGCCCATCGAGCCCTCGTTTCTCCAGTCCGACGGCTGCCCCTCGAGATCCTTCAAGAAATATTCGTCGCCTGTCTCCCGACGCATCGAAACTGCGTTATGAGCATGACGGAGGCGCCTGTTCTACTGGGACGTATCTGTAGCTCTTGGCGAGCACTATCTTTGACGACTCCCCGACTTTGGTGTAGCCTCCATATTGTTGAGCCTATGAGCGGGAAAATGGACGTGTGGGGGCAAAGAATCAATAGTGCGCTATTCGAAAAGAAGCTGGCGCAGCGTCTGGAGACCACCGTAACTTGGCTAAACCGCTCTGCACAATGCCCATTATCCATTTCGTTCTACGGTCTGAAATACAGAAACCGCACTCCCGAGTTGGAACAAATGGAGAGAGCACGCCTCTTCCTCTGAGCCCTTATTCCCTTCGCCCACCGATGGCAGAGCATCAAGCTAGACGCCTCCTGGGAGGCTCTAGACCTACTCTCAAATCTTACCGACACCGACATACCCCTGCTCGCGAAATTGGATATCACTCCGCAACGCGGTTCAGCGCCAGCAAAGTGGCCCTTACTCGCGCTACTTCGCGCCCCAAGGCTCTCAGATTTTGCTTTCGCCGGTAAAATGGACATCCCCGCTCTACCTGTGCGGTGGGAAAACCTAGCGGCTCTGTCACTCAAGAGTCCCGAAAACGGTGCACTAACGTGTCGGACGGCCCTGGAGATTCTGTCAAAGTGCGCACGTCTCCAGACCTGCTGGCTACAGGTGGTCGACGGGGACACTGTCAGCGCCCTCGGCGCTGTCCATCCTGATGCACCCGACATCGAGCTGCGCTTTCTACACTCGCTCTCCATTGGCAGCCGTGGCATCCCGACAGGCGATCTCGCACGCTTGCTCGCGCGACTCGTCGTACCCGCCCTGCGCCACCTCGAGCTGCGCCCCAGCGGACGCCTAAGTGCGGACACTGATCCAATTGCCGCCGTCAAGGACCTCCTTGTGTTCTTTGGCACTGCACAAGCTTTCGAGAGCCTTTACATCGACATGGTAATCTTGTCGAAAAAGCAGCTCGTGGACCTTTTGCGCGGCCTGCCTTTGAGCACAACAAAGCTGCACTTGGCGGACCACGTGCGGCAGACACTCGTGTCCGGCGGTGTATTCCGCGCGGACGGGGTCCTGGACGACGACGCGATTGTAGCCCTCGCTCCGGCAGCACCTGGAAACCCTGTTGCGGGCTGCCCCGCGCTGCGTGAGCTACGTATCACCAATTGTCTCAGTCTGTCGGACCGTGTGCTTTCCCGCTTTATCACGGCACGGATGACAGGACCGCAGGCGAGCGCATTGCGTAGAGTCGACATCCAATTCGCTCGCCAAATGCAGGTGGATATCACGCCAGAGATTCAGCCATTTTTGGCTGAAGGGCGATTAGAGGTCGTCACTGCGTACCCTCAGACGGAGCCAGTAACCAACTTCTCGCCCTGGCGCGGAATGCCAGATGACACCAGTCCGACGTTGGGACGGTAATTTCTTAAATGTTATATAGAACAAGTAGGTTTCTTCAAACTTGGTCTCGCGATATTTCGACAAGTTCCCAAACTGCTGTAAGTAACGTATCTATGTAAATTGAAAGTTGTTCCCTGGCGTAATAGGCGGCGCATCCGCTAATCCCTGCCACGGCGAAAAGCTCCTGGAGACCTGGCTGTGAAAGTACGATGTAACAACTTTAAGCCCCCCATCCACATATGGCTGGATATCCGCGGTGATATCGACCTGCCTCTCGCGATTAAACTGGATGTCGACGCTCCGCAAAGTGCTTGCGGGGAGTGTCATCCTGGCCGTAATGAAGCGTAAGAGATCGGCGTCCGATGGGCACAAGCAGCGGAGGATGCGGAGCTCCTGCAGTGCAGGACAGCTGGCGGGATGCTCTGGCGTTGGGATGAGGAGCGCAATCGTGTCGTCTCCGAGGATCCCGCTGACGGCGTTCGTCCACGAACGCGGGCGGTCCTGTATGCTGAGCCGAGTCGTCGTCGTGGGCAGTTCGCGCAGGATCCCCATAAACGACTCCCTCGTAAATATTTGTGTGTCGACGGTGAAACTTTCGAAAGAAAGCGCGGTGGCGAGGAACGTGACGAAACTGGCGACAAATGTCGGGTCTTCCGAGCCCATATTCGAGCGCCCGCGCAGCTCGAAGTTTCGCAGGGAAGGCACCACGAGACGGCGGAACAAACGGCCGATCCCACTGGGAGTGAGACCGAGGCTGGTGACTTGGAGGGAGTGGAGAAAGGGCAGTTCGACGAGCGACCTCCTAAAGGATTCTTCCGCGGCGGTTAGCGTCCCCATG